>JAFFST010055727.1:40924-54921 GCA_022414735.1 Noturus placidus
CACTGAACTTCAGGAGAGAGTTTGCTGCACTGAAAGTAAAGGGGCTGAATAATTTTGCTCGCCCAATTTTTCAGTTTTTTATTTGTTGAAAAAGTTTGAAATATCCAATAAATTTGGTTCCACTTCATGATTGTGTCCCACCTGTTGTTGATTCTTCACAAAAAATTACAGTTTTATATCTTTATGTTTGAGGCCTGAAATGTGGCAAAAGGTCGAACAGTTCAAGGGGGCCGAATACTTTCGCAAGGCACTGTAGTTCTTGTTCTATTAGCCAAGTGTACCGCATTACATCAAATATACCAATGGAAAATTATTTATGCAACAAGGAACCAGAAATGGAAATAAATTAAAGAGGATCTTTGTATTAAGACAAAACACGGTCTACTTGAAGCTAAGAAGCTTCAAAACGAATCAAGCTATGCGGATCCTTGGATGTTAACCTGCCTTAAGGTAGTCGTTCCAAAGACAGCAAACCAACAGTTTACGTTTTCTACCCTCAATAATAAACTTTCAAGTGTGACTTTCCAGTGTTGTTCATTTGCATATGATCAAATATCATTTTGGGGGGAGGTGTGTGTGTGTCATCACTAACCCCCACGGAACTTGCAGTAGGGAGCGCTGCATGGACATTTGGGCTGACGTGGGCTTCACTTGAGACGTTCAGATTTACTTCCTGGTTCTGCCTAAGAAGCTGCTGGCCCTCCATTCTTTCAAACACAGCTGCTTCCCATTCTCACACACACTCGGTGCATTTGGGACATCTTTCCTGAACAGCCGCGATTAGTTCTCTCCGTGTTTTCTCACCGCTTTTCATTTGTTCTAGATCGTTAACCTCAGTTCACTTTTGGATTTCGATTCTGAACTAAAAGTTGTCCTTTGCGTAAATCTACCTGGAGCTTTTTTATTCATTTATAGTTACATTTACTGTTTATGTCCATTCAAACAATTTACAATGGCTATAAAACGTCTACACACCCCGGTTAAAACCGGAAGTTTTTTGTAAATGTAAGAGACCAAGATAAATCGTGTCAGATTTTTTTCTAACATTAGTAACCAACAAAATTCAAGTAACAAACAAAAACGTTTTTAGGGGTGGGGTGGGGTAGTGTAGTAGAATGGGGGCAATATTATTATTAACAGGGGTGTGTAGACTTTTTATAACCACTATACTTGCTTTTATCACTTACATTATAGCAACTATAAACATTTATTCATTTTTAATAACCGAGTATACTTTCCTTCCCCACTGTGACTACTTCATTGGTCAAAATATTTTCTAATTAACCCTAATAGTGCTGAATTGGCACAGTTTTGGACTCTAAAAAATTTTTCTGCTCACATTTAAACACATTTTGTGTGTGTGTGTGTGTGTGTGTGTGTGTGTCAGGTGTGTGTACATACGGGTTTGTGGCGTTTGTATGCTGAGCTCGCTGGTGAAGGCACCCACGCCGTGTTTACTACGAGCCGCTAACTGAAAGGTGTACGTAGAGAAGGGCTTCAGGTTCTTTAGCACGTAGCTGGAGCTGGGTTCGAACACGATCTTCTGCAGGAGAAAGAGAAAGAAAAGTCAACGTGCGTACGTCTGTACGTGTGCGTGCAAGGGTGTAAATATACTGTACGTTACACGAACGAGTAAAAAATAAATAAATAAATCAACGTCTATGCGTTTTCTAATGTTCATCTGTAAAGCCTGTCTATACTTCTAATCAATATTGTTAAAAGATTCCTGTCATTTTGGGAGATGATAGTGCCCAAGTAGCGGAAAGACTCCACAATGTCGATTGTGGAGCCACAGAGGGTAATGTGGGCCAATGGCGGTGCGGTCCTCCAAAAGTCCACTACCATCTCCACTGTTTTAGAAGCGTTGAGCTCTAAATTGTTCTGAGTACACCAGGTAACAAGATGGTCAGCCGCCCACCTGTAGTCGGACTCGTCTCCATTGGAGAAGAGTCCGATAAGTCCGGATGATGGTGTTGAAGGAAGAGCTGAAGTCCACAAACAGTATCCTGGCGTATGTTCCTACAGAGTCCAGGTGCCGGAGGATGTAGTGGAGGGCCAAGTTAACTGCATCGTCTACAGACCTATTGGCTCTGTAGGCAAATTGCAGCGGATCCAGGAGGGGGTCGGTGAAGGCTTTAAGGTGTGAAAGCACAAGGTGCTCAAAGGACTTCATGACCACAGAGGTCAGGGCGACAGGTCTATAGTTATTAAGCCCTGCGGTCCTTGGCTTCTTAGGGACAGGGATAATGGTTGAAGTCTTGAAGCAGGATGGCACATGGAATGTCTCCGGTGAGGTGTTAATGTCTGAGAACACTGGAGACAGCTGATCAGCACATTGCTTCAAGCTAGATGGGGAGACAGCATCCGGTCCAGCAGCTTTACGGGGATTCAGTCTTTTAAAAAGTCTGTTGACATCCCTGTCGTGGATAGAAAGAGCCGTCACTCGGGTGGTTAAATAGGAGGAGGTGATGTGCTGTGGCTGTAGGGAGGTGTTGTGGAGGATGGTGTCAGGACTGTCCTTTTGTCTTTCAAAACAACAGTAGAACTCGTTCAGGTCGTTGGCTAGGTGTCGGTCGTTGAAGCAGTGGGTGGGTTTAGACACATGGTTGGTGATCTGTCCAAGTCCTTTCCAGACAGTCGCAGAGTCGTTAGCTAAGAACTGGTGTTGGAGCTTCTCTGAGTACCGTCGTTTAGCCTCCTTCACTGCCTTGCTAAACTTGTATTTTGACACTTTGAATCTGACTTTGTCCGCACTCCTGAACGCTTCTTCCTTGGCCAGTCCCAGCCTTCTGAGTTTGGCTGTAAACCAGGGTTTGTCATTGTTGTAACTCATCCTGGTGCTTGATGGAACACAGCAATCCTCACAGAAGCTGAAATATGACATCACAGCATCTGTGTACTCATCCAGATTGTTGGTAGCAGACCTGAACACATCCCAGTCAGTACAGTCCAAACACATCTGTAGATCCTCCACAGCCTCACTGGTCTACCTCCTTGATGTCCTCAGTACAGGTTAGCAGAGCTTTAATTTCTGCCTGTAGGCGGGGATCAGGTGGACCATGACGTGGTCAGAGAGTCCCAGTGCAGCACGGGGGACAGCGTGATAAGAATCCCTGACTGTGGTGTAACAGTGATCCAGAATGTTCTCCCCTCTAATCGGGCATTTAATATGCTGTCTGCATTTTGGTAAATCCTGAGTGAGGTTCCCTTTATTAAAATCACCAAGGACAATAACTAGGGAGTCCGGGTTGGTTCGCTCAACACACAGTATCTGGTCGGCGACCATGCGCTGCGCGTCCTGCACGTTGGCCTGCGGTGAGATGTAAACAGCGACCAGAATGAATGAAGCGAACTCACGGGGTGAATAAAAAGGCTTACAGTTTATAATGAAATATTTCAGGTTAGGAGAACAGTGCTGCTGGATCACTGTCGCTGCACCAGCCGCTGTTTATGTAGAAACAGATTCCTCCGCCTTTAGTTTTTCCGGAGAGGTCCGTGTCTCTGTCCGCTCTAAAAAGCTGGAAGCCCACGAGTTGCAGCGCAGAGTCCTCCAGTTTGTTGGGCAGTGAGCGGACGTTGGAGAGAAATATTCCCGGTAACGGTGTACGTAAGCCTCGCTGGCGAAGACGCACAAGCACACCGGCCGTTTCCCCCTCCTACGGCGCTTCGCTGCGTGAGCAAAGGTGAGCGCACCTTTGACTAAAATGTCCAAAATTTCCAGTGAAGGAAGAAGAAAAGTAGGAAATAAATATGATGGTGTCGTTCCTCTTAGGTTCACGAGCTCTTCATTGGTGAATGAGATACGGGTCCCATTGCAAGAAACAGAGTTAAAACACAAAACAAGACAAAATAACGCGCACCAACACACCGAGTCAGCCTTCTGCGGCACCATCTTGGTGTGAATGAATTCAATGAACCTGCCTCCTGCCTTCAGTTTAGGATTGTGTGGCTAAATGAATTTGTGCGTTGAAGAACATGCAGAACAATGGGATGCGCTGGATCAAGTGCTATTTTATAACATGCTTGAAGCCATAGTGTTAAAATTTGGACAGATTGGTGTGATAATTATAACTAGGACCGCTCATGCAGTAATATACTGCCGATATAACGTAATTGACACCGATTAGATGTCATGTTATACTGCATCACAGTTAATGGCAAAATAAACACATAAATAAATAACCTGCCTCTGTCTTCGGATTTTTATTTTCCTTCTTAAGAAAAATCTGGCAACCTCGGAGGCATGAACTACACGCTGATTTTAATCATCTTAACGGGACACCAAAAAAGAGAACTCAACTCAACGTGCGTACATCTGTACGTGTGCGTGCGAGGGTGTAAATATACTGTACATTACACGAACGAGTAAAAAAAAAATAAAACTAAAATCAACGTATATGCGTTTTTTAATGTTCGTCTTTAAAACCCGTCTATACATCTGATCAATACTGTTAAAAGATTCCTGCCATTCAGGAGGAGGTTAGCGGAAACAGCTGTGCAGCTGTGATCCTGGTTTGCCGTGGCGGTTGTGGCACAGTTGGTAGAGGGTTGGTGGTTCGATTCCCGGCCTCCACATGCCGAAGTGTCCTTGGGCAAGACACTGAACCCCAAGTTGCTCCCGATGGCAAGCTAGCACCTTGCATGGCAGCTCTGCAACCATTGGTGTGTGTGAGTGTGTGTGTGTGAGTCTCTGTGAATGGGTGAATGAGACATAGTGTAAAGCGCTTTGGATAAAAGCGCTATATAAATGCGCCATTTACCAATTACCAAAAAAAGAGAAAACAATCGTGTAAACCAACTCTGAACACAAGGAACTTTCCCCAACGTTAAAAAAATACCACTGTAACTTAGACCTGAATATGACAATTAGTGTGAAGAGTAGTGTGTAATTTGACTAAAAGTAGTGCATTTTTACAGTGTGCTATATTATATTATCACCCTGACAGAATTATGTTCTATATTCACTTTTACTCTTCATGTATTATTGTGTTGGACAGGTACGGCTTGCCTGCTCAGGCTGGTCTCCGAGCCTGTATATGAGCTCGTATCCTATGATGGCGTCAGTGCCACTGTGAGCTGGAGGAAGCCAGGAGAGCAGTACGCTTGTCTCGGACTTCACCTCTGCTTTTAGCTCAGTAGGCTGGGAAGGAACTGGAAAAGAAGACAGCAATGTGTCGACACTGATGGAAAAAAAAAACCCTTGAGGTCTGTTAGTAATTACACAGTGACACGCATTTGTTGCCGTGACTGTGTAAATTACAGCATGGCAGCATTCATTGGAAACATCTGTATTAGGGGAAGTTTAGCCTTTTGCTACACATCCCAAGAAAGGTCAAGATTAAAACACACACACATACACACTCAGACACAAGTGCACACACACACACACCTCCAGTCTTGGCAATGATGTGAAGGTCATTGGAGAGAGGACCATCTCCCACTGCAGTGAAAGCCAGAACTCTAATGTAATAGGTCTTGTTTGGTGTGAGATCCTGTATTGTCAGGAAATTCGCTCCACGAACCATCTCCTTCTCCCATTGGTTGACTGACAACAACGAATCAGACGTGTAGTAAACCCGGTAGCCGACCACCTGTCCGTTTGCCTCCTCTGGCTCCTCCCACTGCACCATTGCCGTGGAGACACTGAGCATGCGGCCTCTGACTCGGCGCGGCGCCGAGCTCGGGGCTTGCTCTGCCGTGCGAGCTTCTACCGTAGGACTCGGAGGTCCGCGGCCGATCGAATTCACCGCTATGACCCGGAAATGATAGTGCGAGTACGGGCTGAGGCCGCCGACGCTGTACCGGGTCGTCGCCACGGCGTCGATCTCTTTAAAAGGGTCGTTGGAGGAGGTGGGTCGGTGCTGGATGACGTAATAGGAAACAGGAAGTGGGTTTCCACTGTCCCACATTAAGGTTATGCTGGTGGCTGAACGCTCCATGACGACCGGAGCACCTGGAGGATTCGGGAGGGCTGGAAAAGAGCGCAAATGATCCGGTTATTACCTTCTACTGAACCATATAAAACCTTTAAGTTATTTTTCATTTAAATCAATTCTGGTGGCTTATTACACATGTGCAGCTCAAATCGTTTGCTCACGCCGTCCCTACAGTGAAGCATAGATGTGGGAGCATCATGTTGTAGGGATGCTTATAATCATTTTCAGAGCCTGACTGCCATTTTACAATGCACATAATGGTGTGAAAAATGTCCATTTATTGGGGGTAAGTACATAACCATAGCCACCAGTTCATGGTTTTATCAATGACAACAATTCTAAAACACTATTCTCTCACATATTCAGACATGTTCGTTTTCTCATACACATACTCATATACATATTCGTTTTCTTTATCTATATATTTTGTCGATACATTGTATCAGTCTGAATGATAAGCTCGCCTTTGACTGAGATCTGTGCAACTGTTTCGATAACGCCGAGAGTGGACATGGCCACGCAGGTGTAATTGGCTGACTGGCGCACGTCTGTGAGTTCTAGCACGTTCTTTCCGATGGGCATGTCGTCCTCCGGGGTCAGGTCCTCCGTTCCGAGCATCCACTTGACGTAAGGCATGGGAACGCCTATCGCCTGGCAGGTGATGTTCACCCCTCCTCCGGGCATGACTTCGTAATCCATGGGCGGCACAGAGAAGCGTGGAGGGATCCGGCGCACTGTGAGTGATCACAGATCAGTTAGCCGTACTATAGAAGGGCTCGTCCTCATACTGACATGGTTTCAAACCTTACACTGACTAGAATTTTATGTAGAGCAGCGGTTCTCAAAGGGCACCTTTATAATATCATATAGAATCCAACTTAAATAATGAGTCGGATAATAAAATATGTGTGTAAAATAAAAATGGTTGTAGAAAACTTTGACCCAATGCATGAACAAAATGGTTGCACTTAATGTAATTAAAAGCCTGTCATGCATGGTAAGGGGCTTAGACATAAGCAGTAGTAAAGTCTAGATTTAAAGCGTGATTACACTCATATACAGGATTAGGATTAAATGTGTGCACAGGACTTACCGTCTCTCATCTCTGTAGAGAGGAAGAGAAGTGGAAGAAAGGCCGGAAAGAGAAATAATAACAGCAGAGGAAAGAAGAAGAAGAAGAAGAAGAATAAAAACTCATCTCAGAATAGAAAATACTAGCTCCAGGTGGTGAGCAACTACAGAGACAGCAAGAGAACTGAGTGGCATTTAAACACACACAGTGCACTTTTCCTAATTATACCATTTCCACCAGTTTATCCGTCAAAATGCATTCAGCTGAAGTAGGAGAAATCTGCTGGATCGGTCCGAACATTCACATACTGAGGTTTTACAAAGTGTTACTGAACCCACCTCTGACGTAGAGGTTAGCGGGTGTTGAGTAACGCGTCCCGGCGCTGTTTGTAGCCACGCACTCGTATTTCCCTTGATCGGTTTCTTCACTCCGGTCAATCTGCAATGCACCTGAACACACACACACACACACACACACACACACACACACACACATGCAAACACACAAACACGCACATACATAGGATAGGAGGATTTTGTTTTTCTTTCAAGATACACATTCAAAGGTCTCATTTTCGTTCATCAAATCTGGTCTAATGCCTAGCGTGCGTGCGTGTGTGTGCGTGTGTGTGTGTGCGCGATGTTCCTATTCACATATACAAACTAGCACAAGTGTGTGTTTGCGCGTGTGCTTTAGTAACAAACAACAGTGTAAAAATTGACAGATGTTCACAATTAACAGTAATAAAATGCTGCTTTGCAAAAAAAAAAAAAAAAAAAGAGGAAAAAAGTGATGTTCTGTTTGGAATTAAAAAGTAAAATAGTTCAAATATAAACGTTTTAAAAATTCATTCAGTTCTTTTCATTAATGCACAAAGAAGAAGTTAACAAAGAATTTGCATTAAGTACCACAGACAAATATGTGCAGCTCGGAGTGAAGAAAAACAATTCAAAATGACGTTCGATTAGAAAGACGTTTGTGGAAGGTGTCCGAGAGGAAAATTGCTGAAAGATGAAATGAGGCTTCATTAGAGATGAGGAATGCATCCACAAAGGGATCAGGAGAGTGTCAAAAAAAAAAAAAAACCATATAAAGAAAAAATACCAAACAGTCAAGATACAGTCAAGAGGTTCATGGAATATTCACTCATTAATCTTCATATACAGACATGTTCTCGTTTCATTTATTGCTGCAGATCGCTATCTATATACAGCAATTCGCCATTTACCAAATGAATAAATGTTCAATATAAAGAATTAGTCGCACGTTCAACTTCAGGAAAGCATCATTATAATACGGTCAGAACACAGTGTGGTTCGACTAATACGACCCCTAAAATCGACAGGGTTACGCAATGAAAACTAGAATGTGATGCTCAGACAATGATGAGAGCCAGAGAGAGAAAGAAAGAGAGAGAAGAGAAGAGAGGGAGAAAGGAGGAGAAAATAGTAACAGGTTGGTGAATGGGGTGGTTAGATTAAGACTCTTACCTCTGATTGGTGTACCCCCTGGATGGGTGAGAATGAACGCAGATGAGAGATTAAAGAAGAGAGTTAGTGCAGAGAGAGAGAGAGAGAGAGAGAGAGGGAGAGAGAGAGAGAGAGAAGGAGAAAGGGCATGTAATTCGTCTTGTCTTAAGTGCTAAAATGGGTCACTGTTAACATAATCCCTCCACTTCTATATGAGTTTGCATATCTGCATGACAGAACATAATAATGGGGGTGGAGGGGGGCGGGGGCAGAGGTGGGGGGTGTAGGGGAGGAAGCAAGAAGCAATTCCCGTCCTGGGAAATTTTCCCGCAATAATATACAGGGCTTAACACTCAAGACAGGCAGATTCACACCCACGGAGGAGAGGGGCTGAAACGAGGAACCCTCGAGGTTCGAGGGAGAATCCACTGGAACATTCAGCAAGAAAAAAAGAAGAGCAATAAAAACGTTGGCAAGCTAGACAGGGACAGGAGAGAGAGAGTGAAAGAGAGAGAGAGAGAGACAGAGAGAGAGAGAGAGAGCGAGAGAGAGGGGATAGATGTAGGTACTCTGATGGTAAGGGGTGAGAGAGTGAGCCTCTGAGTGAGACAGTTAGGGAAAGTGCGAGTGACACAAGTTAAGTAGCACATGTGAGGGGGTAGCACTCTGGTGAAAATGACTAGCTCTATGTGATGGGAGTGTGTATTAAAAGTGCATAGGGAATAGTTTTATATCTGTGTCCAGAACAGTTGTGTGTGTGTTTTGTATGTCTGTGTAGGGTCAGGCTAATCATAGTGTTAGGTGAAACATTACGTATCATGCAGTTTACTGAAACTATACTAGGCGTGTGCATTATCTTAGCAAAATGTATGTTGTGCCTTAAAGTAACTGACTTACCAAAGGACTCTGTCGATCAAAACATAGAGAGAGAGACAGCACATGCATCACTTTAACGAAACGTTTACAGGATAAAACAGTGTGTGTGTGTGTGTGTGTGTGTGTGTTTATAAAAAAATAAAACCAAAACATAAACAACAAAAATGTTCATTCAGAGCTCATACATATAATAGACACGTACATATTTTAAAGATGGGATTTTTTTTATTTTTGGACTCGTCCTCATTAACACGAGTCAGTTTGAAAACGTTTACGCTTACGTAAACAGTGACAAAACGTCTGAGGTAGTGTCCTTTATTGTTATCATACGGTAGGAGAGCGGTCTCTAGAGGCGAAATAAAAACCATCACTGACTAATTTTGTTGTGTTATTTGAGGTGGGTTTTTTTTTTTAATCCATTTTAGATCTTTTATTTCCTTTAATATTTATTAACAGTTTAAACAATTTTAAAAGTACAGTCAGTACTGTTTATTTTGGTAAAATAGTTCATCAATATTTTACTTTGAGTGATATGTTTACATTCGGTATCAGTTTTAAAAACTATCTGTTGATCAATCGGTTACCGGCAGGTAGGTAGGTTATCGGTATCTCGACCTCCAATATTGTGTGCTGTTTAACGTCTTCGGGACGGTAAACGCCTCACGCATTTAAACTTGATTATTTTCCTATAGCAGCAGAGTATTATTATTGTTGTTCCTATACAAACAATAACATACATATACAAACACATTGTAAACATGCATATGTAAACATGCATATACATACATGTAAACATGTGATCTGCCTTGCATTCAAATCTACTGTTAGAGCTGCTGTTATAGAAAATGAATCAAACTTTCTGACCAATCAGAACTGAGAATTCAGCAGCGCTGTGATATAAAGGCTATTATAGTTTATTTTTTTTATTTTTTTTGTGGAAAACCACAGACACTGTCAGGATATAAGCAGCTGGCATTGTTCTCAAGTCGACGGAGACTACAGAGAGGAGCGCTACGTGAAAATATTTAGCTACACCAGTTTATATTACTAGTGTGTTCACGCTTATATTCTTAAACAACATCTGTTGCATAACCGTCCTGACCTTCTATAAAAAGCTGAGACTAAAATTCAGTTAGTCTCTTTCGCACGCGCATGTTTATTCATCATTCTTTCACTTTTCCTTTGTGAAAACAATTCAAGATTTTCCCCTAGACTTTCCACACTTTCTGTGCTCTGTTTTCAGCTATGCCATGACAAGGAAACACAGGAAACGTGACATGCATTAAAGGATACAGTGGTAAGGCAAAGAGTAAATTAATTAAACAAATTTACCACTTTTATGTCTGAAATATTACTCAGGTATCTGCAGTTTCTCTTAAATGCCTTCTGGATTGTCTAGATGCTTTCCCTGGGTTTAAAGGTAACTTTAACTTGTATTTAAAAGTCACATTTGTCTTGACTTGACTTCGTTATAAGTCATGCGTTGTGTGTTTACGCGTACGAATTTCTTATTCTTCACAAAGCATTCAAATATTTCGAAGAAAATCCATAAGATTCTAAGAAATATATCATAAATAATATCGTGTGTGTTATTTCGAGCACTATTCATTTCGATTCTTCGCATACAGACGACCACAGATGCAGCTATGCTGGAAATCTCTTGGTTTGAAATCTCTTTTGAACCTCTACACACGGTCATGAAGGACAAGAAGAAGAACAAAAAGATTCAAAACCGGCACGTGATCATATAAAGAACAGACGTATTCAGGCGTGCGTTTGTTATGACTGATTATTATAACCGTACGCTTGGTCCGTGACTCGTCATCAAAAGCCTAAGGAAGAGCTGAGATTAAATCCGGTTAACTCCCTACCTGAGCGCAGCTGTTTGATGCGTCCGTGAGTGTGTGTGTCGATGGGAAGGAAGTCCTTAAACCAGGTGATCTCTGGGTCAGGAGTGCCGCTGGCTGCACACAGCATGGTAGCTGTGCGAGAGCGTTCCACCACCTTGAGCTGAGGACCCATATCTATGGACGGGAAGCCTGGAGGAAGCTGGTCCTCTATAATACACACACACACACACACACGCACACACACAAACACAAACATACAAAACACTCTCAATGCTGTTGGGAGCTGAAATTTTATATCAGAAAGCTAATGAAGATTGTAAACTAACAGTCCCCCCCCCCCCCTACTCCCCCATCTGAGCATCATATTTATACAGAATGAAACAATTCTTGTTTGGGGTTCTTTCTGATTTATTGTTGGACGAGTATCTGCCCCTTGACGCCGTTTGTATAAATGTAGCTTCTGGTCCATTGAAGGAAATAAACAATCAGCGTTTTGTGGGTTTCGCTTGAACAAGGGGAAATGATGTAGGAAGCTGCTTCACTGAAATGTCTGTTCTACAGACCACTGTACAAACAGAAGTACATTGAACATTCGGAGAAACAAACCTCCCCCATAAAGATTTATGAACTTGTCTGGGGTAGCCGAGCCGAGTCGGCTGAATGATGGTCGCTGAAATAAATCTCTTCTTTATATGAATGTACACGTGAGCTCACCGCGCAGCACAATGAGGCGGGTGGAGGCGCTGATCTCTCCGGCCTCGTTAGAAGCCACGCACTCGTATATAGCCTCATCACGTGGGGTCCGCAGCGGCTGCACACGTAAGACTGAACCGGACCCGTCCTCAAACTCAATCACCTATATAGACAGAAAGTAAAAGAGAGAGAGAAAGACAGACAGAGAGAGAGAGAGAGAGAGAGAGAGAGAGAGAGACAGAGAGAGAGAGAGAGAAAAGGACAGAGAGCAAGAGAGAAAATGAGAGAGAGAGAGAGAGCAGGAGAGACAGAGACAGGACAGAGAGAAAGAGAAACAGAGAGATAAGACAAAGCAAGAGACAAGGACAGAGAGAGAGAGAGAGAGAGAGAGAGAAAAGAACAGAACAGGGACAGAGAGAAAAGGACACAGAGATAGAAAAGGATGGAGAGAGAAAAAAGGACAGAGAGAGAAAAGCGAGAGAAAGAAGTAAGTAAGTAAAATTTATTTATAAAGCACATTTCATACAGCAAAGCTGACCAAAGTGCTGAACAGAATAAAAGAATAAAATAAACAGACTAAAAAGAAAATAGATAAAAATAAATATAAACAGACAGCATACAACATTAACTTTCAAAATTTGATCCAAATGCCTGACAAAACAGATATGTTTTAAGTCTCTTTTTAAAAATGCTAATGGATGGTGCAAGGCGGATGTCCAGTGGCAATTGATTCCAAAGGCGGGGTGCTGCAACAGAAAATGCTCTATCCCCCTTAGTTTTTAACCGCGAACAAGGGTCATGTAAAAGAAACCCATCAGAAGATCGTAGATTTCTGTTAGCTGAATGTGGCATGAGAAGATCCTTTAAATATAAAGGAGCTTGATTATTAAGAGTTTTAAAAACAAACAGAAAAATCTTAAACTGGATTCTAAAACGGACTGGGAGCCAATGAAGCGATGCTAAAATAGGGGTGATGTGATCATACTTCTTTGCCCTAGACAACAGCCTTGCAGCTGCATTTTGGACCATCTGAAGACGAGCAAGGCATGACTGTGGAAGACCCATATATAAAGAACTGCAGTAATCTAAGCGAGAAGTTATAAAAGCATGAATTACCTTCTTCAGATCCTGGAAAGACTAAAATGATTTGAGTTTTGAAATGATCCGTAATTGATAAAAACTATTCTTAACCACAGAATTTACCTGCTTGGTTAAGCATAATTCTGAATCCAGAATGAAGCCAAGGTTCCTAACCTCGGAAGATATTGAGGGGAAATGAGTAAGGAGCTCGTTGATGAGACCATCTCTTAATCTCACGGGGCCAAAAACAATTACTTCAGTTTTGTCTTTATTCAGTTGGAGAAAATTATCTGTTAACCATTTTTTAATGTCATCCAGACAGTCCAGCAATGGCTGAATGGAGTCACCAGCCTTCAGAGGAATATACAACTGAGTATCATCAGCATACAAATGAAAAGAAACATTGTGTGCCTTAATAATATCCCCCAACGGACGTATATACAAATTAAAAAGAAGTGGGCCCAGAATGGATCCTTGAGGAACACCGCTAATAATAGGACTAGTAGCAGAGGAGAAATTACCCATCATTACTGAGAAGGTCCTGTCCTTAAGATACGAGCTGAGCCATTGTAGGGCGATATCCCTGATACCAAACAGATGGTCTAAACGCCAGAGGAGTAAGTCATGATCTACAGTATCAAAAGCAGCTGTAAGATCTAGTAGCACCAACACCGTATTTTTCCCAGCATCCACTGTGCGCAAAATGTCATTGGACACGTTTAACAAAGCAGACTCTGTGCTGTGAAAAGCAGTGAAACCAAATTGTAAAGGTTCAAATAACAGCGCTGAATTTAAAAACAGGAGCAATTGAGACTGCGCTACTTTCTCTAACAGCTTTGACAAAAATGGAAGCTTAGATTCCGGCCGATAATTATTAAGGCAACCTACATCCAATCCCGGTTTCTTAAGCAAAGGTTGAACAATAGCATGCTTAAAACATTCTGGGACCACCCCAGCATCCAAAGAAGAATTCATCAACACCTGGATACTGGGGCCAATTTCAGTAAAAGCTGCTTTTATA
>JAFFST010055727.1:71274-73774 GCA_022414735.1 Noturus placidus
AGAGAGAGAGCGTGTGTGTATGTGAGAGTGAGTGTGTGAGTGTGCGTGTGAGTGTGTGCGTGTGTGTGTGAGTGTGCGCGTGTGTGTGTGAGTGCGTGCGTGCGTGTGTATGTGAGAGAGTGTGTGTGTGAGTGTGTGTGTGTATGTGAGAGTGAGTGTGTGTGAGTGTGTGCGAGAGAGTGTGTGTGTGAGAGAGAGTGTGTGTGTGTGTGAGAGAGAGAGAGTGAGTGTGTATGTGAGAAAGTGTGTGTGTGTGTATGTGAGAGTGAGTGTGTGTGTGTGTGTGTGAGTGTGTGTGTGTGTGTTGTCAGAGCATGCGCTTGCTCCGGGGCTGAAATGAAGAAAAGAACAGAGACGCACTGCTTTATTGCAGCTAATGCGACTCCCGCTGATACGACTGACAGATTGTACTGAGTGTTCACAGGGAACACAGCCAGTGTGTGTGTGTGTGTGTGTGAGTGTGTGTGAGTGTGTGTGTGAGTGTGTGTGAGTGTGTGTGAGTGTGTGTGAGTGTGTGTGTGAGTGTGTGTGAGAGTGTGTGAGAGTGTGTGTGAGTGTGTGTGAGTGTGTGTGCGTGTGAGTGTGTGTGTGTGTGTGTGTGTGTGTGTGTGTGTGAGTGTGTGAGTGTGTGTGTGAGTGTGTGTGTGAGTGTGTGTGTGAGTGGTGTGTGAGTGTGTGTGTGTGTGTGTGAATGGGTGAATGAGACACAGTGTAAAGCGTTTTGGATAAAAGCGCTATATAAGTGCGCCAGAATGAATCAGAATGATTCAGAATGAATCAATCTGGAATGGAGTCTTTAGATCAGATGGGAGTTTCTCTCTGCTCGTTGCTGACGAGTGTTTCTGGGACAGTTTTACGGAATTCAAGGAGAGAAGCACAACGGCCTTAGATAGAAAGCAAAAAGGGGTTGGGGATGGAATACTTTACTGTTTAGACTATTACTGTTTAATCAGAATTATTCCTGAGACATGAATGTGAATCAGAGAGACAGACAGGTGAAAGAGAGAGAGAGAGAGAAGGAGGAAGGGAGACAGATGGGTGAAAGAGAGAGAAAGAGGGGGGTGAGAGAGACAGACGGGTGAGAGAGAGAGACAGAGGGGTGAAAGAGAGAAAGAGACACACGGATGAGAGATAGAGAGAGACAGACGGGTGAGAGAGAAAGAGAGAGAGAGAGACAGGTGAAAGAGAGAGAGAGAAAAAGAGAGAGAGATGGGTGAAAGAGAGAAAGAGAGAGAGACAGACGGGTAAGAGAGAAAAAGAGAGAGAGAGAGACAGATGGGTGAGAGAGAGACAGACGGGTGAGAGAGAGAGAGAGACAGGTGAGAGAGAGAGACAGACGGGTGAAAGAGAGAGAGACAGACGAGAGAGAGAGAGGCAGACGGGTGAAAGAGAGAGAGACAGACGGGTGAGAGAGAAAAAGAGAGAGAGAGCCAGATGGGTGAAAGAGAGAGAGAGGGGTGAGAGAGAGAGAAAGCGAGAGAGAGAGAGTGAGACAGAGAGACAGACGGGTGAGAGAGAGAGAGGGGTGAGAGAGAGAGAGAGTGAGAGAGACAGACGGGTGAGAGAGAGAGACAGACGGGTGAAAGAGAGAGCGCATGAGAGAGAGAGAGACAGATGGGTGAGAGAGTGAGAGAGAGAGACAGACGGGTGAGAGAGAGAGAGGGGTGAGAGAGACAGGTGAAAGAGAGAGAGAGAGTGAGAGAGAGACAGACAGGTGAGAGAGAGAGAGACAGATGGGTGAAAGAGAGAGAGAGAGAGAAAGGTGAGAGAGAGAGACAGACGGGTGAGAGAGAGACACGGGTGAGAGAGAGAGAGACAGATGGGTGAGAGAGAGAGAGTGAGAGAGAGACACGGGTGTGAGAGAGAGTCGGGTCAAAAAGAGAGAGACAGACGGGTGAGACTGAGAGAGAGTGAGAGAGAGACAGACGGGTGAGAGAGAGAGAGAGACGGTGAGAGAGAGAGACAGGTGAGAGAGAGAAAGAGAGAGAGACAGGTGAGAGAGAGACAGACGGGTGAGAGAGAGACAGACGGGTGAGAGAGAAAAAGTGAGAGTGAGAGAGACAGACGGGTGAGAGAGAGAGAGTGAGAGAGACAGAAGGGTGAGAGAAAAAGAGTGAGAGAGACAGACGGGTGAGAGAGAGAGACAGATAGACGGGTGAGAGAGAGAGCGAGAGAGACAGACAGATGGGTGAAAGAGAGAGACAGACGGGTGAGAGAGAGTGAGACAGAGAGAGACAGACAGACGGGTGAGAGAGAGAGAGAGACAGATAGTTGTGAGATAGAGAGAGAGAGACAGACAGATGGGTGAGAGAGAGTGAGAGACAGACAGACAGACGGGTGAGAGAGAGAGAGAGAGAAACAGACGGGTGTGAGAGAGAGAGACAAAGAGACAGACGGTTGTGAGAGAGAGATAGACAGGTGAGAGAGAGAGAGACAGACAGATGGGTGAGAGAGAGAGATAGACAGGTGAGAGAGAGAGAGACATAGAGAGAGAGACAGA
>JAFFST010055727.1:81274-87760 GCA_022414735.1 Noturus placidus
GTTGGAGGCCCTTCGAGGCCTCACGAAGATGCTGATGTGGTCCACGTAGAGTGAGTGAGAGTCTGACACCTCTGGCTTAAGCCTATAATATTGTGCTCTTCAGAGGAAATCCTCAGAGGGGCACTTTATTCTCAACACACTGACTTGTTACATGGGGGAATTGTGGAAAATGACCATGTTCGGTGAACATCCTCTAACTGTGAATATTATCCACTACAGCAAACCGCAGCGGGGCAGAAATCAGGTTTATTATATTTATATAAATATATTTTTTAGATTTGAGTTACCTGTCGATGCGTTTACAATTTGGTACAAAATAGAAAATTGTCAAGTAACACAGCTCTTGTGATCAGTGTGTGTGTGTGTGTGTGTGTGTGTGTGTACGCGAGTGCACACTCACATCTAATCCTCACAGAATAAAGATGGCTGTGATCATCTGATATATCCAGTTCCTCTATGTTCTGCCAACAGTCAATACGTGAGCTGTGTGTGTGATCACGTGTGTGTGTGTGTGTGTGTGTGTGTACACGTTGTTCTTGTGCTGTAGCTCAGCTGACATCCAACAATATGGCAGTATAAGTGAAATAATCGATGTTAATTACTGATAGAGTATTATCAGGCACTAACACTGTTAGACTTCAGTTAAAAACGACTGAGCTGCTGTTAGTGACGTCATCACTGCATCAAAGACCTCGACGTTAAATCTGATTCAGAAATTTAAAACGCAGTAATAATTATGGGAGTGGTGGCTTGGCGGTTAAGACTGCCACTGTTGGGCCCTTGAGCAAGGCCCTTAACCCTCTCTGCTCCAGGGGCGCTGTATCATGTCTGACCCTGCGCTCTGACCCCAACTTCCTAACATGCTGGGGTATGCGAGGAAAACAATTTCACTCTGCTCTACTGTATATGTGACCAATAAGGACTCATTTTCATTATCATTAATTATCAAAAAATGGTAAATGGCACACTTATTTAGTGCTTTACACTGTGTCTCATTCACCCATTCACACACAGTCACACACCAACGGTAGCAGAGCTGCCATGCAAGGTGCTAACCTGCCATCGGGAGCAACTTGGGGTTCAGTGTCTTACCCAAAGACACTTCACCATGTGGAGCCATGCGGGCCGGGAATCGATCCGCCAACCCTACGATTAGTGGATTAGTGGACAACCCGCTCTACCTTGAGCCACAGCCGCCCCAAAAGGAGCTTTCTCTCAATATCAAGTGGTGCGTTTTCTCTTCACGCTGTTCAATCCGACTGACACGCCATGTTGTGCGCACTGACACGTGAACACAACCTTGTACACACACCGATCTTCCATAACTGAAAAAGAAAAGTCTGTGTGAATGTGGCGTGCATAACCCTCTACACTCACACTCACACACATACACACATAGCCCTTTTTAAAAATCCTGCAGCATCTGCTTGGCTTTGTCAAGATGACAAGCTCGCTAAGGTTTTTTTTTTTTTAAAAAGAAAGTTCTGGTCTGTGAGGAGACATGGCTCAATTAATCAAAATAATTCCCACGCTGCTAACGAGACATTCCTAGCACAGCATTCGTTGGTGGACGAGACAGCTCCATGCGAACAGTGTAAATGATAACCAGCAGGCCACAGCCCCGCCCTTGAGTTTTGTTTTGGTTTCAGCTAGGTCCCTTTCCTTTCCCCTTCAGGGAAATGTTTATACTGGGTGAAGTCTTTAACCGAACAAAACAGAAAAGCGTAGCTTTCAGCAGTAAATTAAGCTGTAAGTGATGTCACATCCATAACATTAAAACCACCTGTCTAATATTGTGTTTACTCTTGTATCTGTGGCGCTTTATTTCCATGGAATATGACGAGTACAGAGCTGAGATCAAAGTGTTAGTGGAGAATATCTGGTTTTCGCTACGACGTCGCCGAAATGCAGCGTTACGCTTGGCGCCGAATCGGTCAAATGACTGGAAAATATTTCAGACTAGAATGCAATTAAACACATTGTGTCAGACGTTCCCTTTTCGCTTTAATGGATCGTTTGGTATCAGATGGAACGGCGTGTAGAGATTCACGGTACTGCATCGACACACTGCAGGATTTACACAAAGAGAAGCGTTATTGAGCAAGTCGAGGAAATGTACTCGAACGCTATGTACGCGGCGGTCTTGCTCTTCCGAGTTGCCCTGGAAAGCCGAAAATATTCGTTCGGTCTGACGGCACAATAATAGGTCCGGCTGGCAACGTTAACAGAGCTGTGAATCCGGATTAAAGTGCAAACATTATACGAAGAACCGGAACGCACTCTAGATAGAGGGTATTACATAACATCGGCTTAGACCTCAGTTACGTTGATGTGCACGATAACTTGTTTTTTTTTTTTTTTTTAACCCTTCTGTAACACTGACAGGTGACGGGAATAACATTGATTATAGTACAAACCAGACCCGTCAGAGTGTCCATCATCTCAACCCGATCGAGCGTCTGTGGGACGTTCTGCAGAAACAAGTCAGATCCACAGAGGCACCACTTCGCAACTTACTTAAGGACTGCTTCTAACGTCTTGCCGCCAGATACTACAGCACACCTTCAGAGGTCTCGTGGAGTCCATGTTTCGCCGGGTCCGAGCTGTTTTGACGGCACAAGTCGGACCTACACAATATTACACAGGTGGTTTTAAAGTCACGGCTCATGGGTGTATATTGTGTATCGTAAAAAAAGTATGGTGATATGACGTTCCTGGCAGATTATTCCAAAACGTTTATGAATTCTAACATGCCCTTATTTTTCTTTGTTTTTTTTCTAGTGCCGCTGCATCCGTCACGGCTGAACGACGTCGTGGAATATGCCTTGCCTTCCCTGTGAGGATTACTTGTCTAGACAGTCACACCATATCAGTGTGCTGATTTTTGTCCGGTGGTTTTTGCAGGAAATACACCGTCTGTAGACTTTCTGGAAGAGGTTTCTCATAATGGACTTCCTTCTCTAAAATGAGTTATGTGCTGCTATAGGTTTACCTTGAGTGTTTTTATTACATTGTAGATGAAGGATGTTACACACTCCGGGGTCAAGCTTGCTGCCAGAGGTTGAATGATCAGTGAGGAATAAAATGCTCGGGGGGTGTGCTATTATGAGAAAACAATCAATGGCGGGTTGGCGTGATCAAGCAGAGGCGCTACCGCCTGAAAATGACTCCACATGACCAATCAGAATCGGGAATAATATCCTCACAACGCATCCAGTGGTTAGAGGCATTAGTGTTACCGCGCTTGAGGTACAACGAGAAAAAACTAGCAGTTTATACGAGCCTTCATTTTCAAAGTGGTTTCTCAAAGTGAAAGACTATCGGTATGAAATATTCATAATCATACGGTCAGGAGTCATCAGAACAATTGCAGCGGTTGTCCTAATTACAGCTGAACAAGGAGTCAGTGATAAATCGGTAGGATAACGCTCCCGGGAAAACGAGCACGCTCGCGCTGATCTAAGGCTGGCTCGGGTCAGACCAGACTAACAACTATACTATCCACTCATCCAGCATTTTGTCTTTCATGGAAAGGACTAAACATCTCATAGAAATGAGACATTAATCTGGGTTAAACAAAACAAGCCTCCATTCTTTGATTAATTTTTTTCATAAAGAAAACCTACAAGGAAATATACTAATGATAAATGGTCTGCACTTATATGGCGTTTTTACCCTTAGCGGTTCCAAAACGCTTTACACTGTGTCTCATTCACCCATTCTCTCTCTCACACACACACACACACACACACACACACACACACACACACACACACACACACACACAAACACCAAGCAGAGTAGCCATGGAAGGCGCTAACTTGCCATCGGGAGCAACTTGGGGCTCAGTGTCTTGCCCATGTGGAGTCATTTGGATTCATGTGGAGTTATTTGGAGTCATGTGGAGTCCTTTGGAGTCATTTGGAGTCATGTGGAGTCCTTTGGAGTCATTTGGAGTCATGTGGGCCGGGAATCGAACCGCCAACCCTCCAATTAGTGGACAACCCGCTCTGCCACCTGAGCCATAGCCACCCAATCTTATCATGTAGTACATTGATTTACAAAGGCATGAGAATCCGGGCTTATCGATAAACGATACCTTCTATAGGAGTTCACACGTTATAAAAACTGGTGCTGCTCTCTGCAGAGAAAACGCTGTTGTGTGTTTTTGTGCTCGGATCAGGTAAATTGATGGCGGACGGGTTTGGCTGCTGCTTGATGAAATAAAGATCCGCTGCTTTAATGAATGGAAATGATATGAAATGAAACCGTGCTGAAACATCCATTACGGTGACAGAAAATCACTGCTGTGGAGGTACGATTATGATTGCATGATTGTGGGGTATGAAGAACGTTCCTTCACTGTGTGGCTTGGATTGAAAAAAACAAAAAAAAAAACAAAACAAAACCAAAAAAATAAATAAATAAAACCAACAACTGGGAAATCACAAAAAAAAAATTCCAATTGACTGTGTTCTCTGTGGAGCAAAGCAATTCTATCCTGTTCATGCAATTATCCAGGCAGCCAATCACGAGGAGGCAATGCAATGCATAAACTCATGCAATAACTTCATTTTCCCATCGAGCGTCGAAACGTGGGCAAAATGTGATCTCGGTGACTGTCTCGAGAGTTTACCCAGAAAAAACCCTCAGGTGGAAACGCCTTGTCGATGAGATTAGTCCGAGGTAGAACGGTCAGACTGGTTCAAGCTAACAGGAAGGCTCCGGTAACTCAAATAAGCACTCTTTGCATTCGCGGTGAGCAGAAAAGCAGTAACAAACACCGCGTCAAACCTTGATGCGGCTGGGTTAGGACTACAGAAGCAGAAGACCACACCAGGTTCCACTCCTGTTAGTCAAGAACAGGAATCTTAGGCTACAGTGGGCACTGTATGGATCAGGTATGGCTCCAGTCTGCCTTGTGTCAACCATTCAGGCCTTTGGTGATGGCGTTAGTGGGGTAATAGTGTGGAGAATGTATTCTTGGCACACGCTGTGATACTTAATACCAATCGAGCATCAATTAAATGCCACAGCTTGTCTCAGTACATGTCTGCATCCCTAAACAGCCATGATTTGCCATCGTATAACAGCCACTTCCAGCACGATAATGCGTCACGTCACAAGCCAAACTGATTCCATACACACCAAGTGGCCTCGCCAGTCGACAGCTCGGAGTCCAAATCATGACGTTCCTAACATCACCCTCACCCGTGGCTTATATCCAAGTCTTACCCATATGGTTGTTAAGAACGTGATGTGTTCATATGAAGATTTTTTGCATGAATAAAATCCTAGCAGCGGCGCCACGTCACTTCTTATGACCGAGCCTTTCCTAATACCAGCGTTGTTATACAGTGTATCCTAGCACAGATTAATCACGGCGTGCGAAAGCATCTGGTATTTCTGCAGGAAAGCATTACAAATATATAATATGTGCCTCGTGAGCACAAGGTTCGGTTTAAATAGCACTCTGTTGCTCGTTTAAAAGGAGTACAAGGGGAAAAGTGCACGAATTGCAAGCTCAAAATGGTTACTGTGAAAAGTCGTTATTGAAGCAGAACCATATGGCACTGAAGCCTCGGCCACCTGGTGTAGAAATGTGCAGCCTGGACGTGTGTATTCTCACAGTGTGCCAGGAGAACGCTGCTAGAGCTGATACCGAAGAGCTGCTTTCTTTTCTTGCTAGCAGAATGATCTTATCTTTCAGCTTCTCTTAACATACATTCTCATGTCTCATATCCATCATAGTTTAAAGTTATGGTTAATGCAAAATGGCTCCCAATTTGATATATATTCAAGCCATATATATATATATATATTTATAGTGTATTACAAATGGAGCAGACAGCCATTTTTTAATTAGACAACAAAACCATATCTACACATGACAATTTCAGTCAGTTAAAAGCGATCGTTTTGATTACTTAGTGTCTGTTTTGCAATATAAATAAACATAACGCCATTATGTTAGTTGATGTCGGTAAGCAAGCTAATCATTACGGTTACACTGACAACGATAATCCGATATTAACCCGATTAAGACGATACTCTGATTAAGAAACTAGCATGTAAACACGAGATTATTGATCATCTTAATCCGGTTAAAGTCATACTCGAAGTAAACACAAATCGAATTAAGACACGTGGAGTACTCCTGTTTTAATCACATTATGTAAACACCTTAATCACATTATTAACATTGTGTGGGAGTTTTCGACAGGACACGATCATACACGGCAGCTCTCAACAGTTTGACGGCAACCAAGAGAGCACGGCTGCGTCCCAAACCACGTTCTTACCTAGTACAGTACAGTGCCTTGCGAAAGTATTCGGCCCCCTTGAACTGTTCGACCTTTTGCCACATTTCAGGCCTCAAACATAAAGATATAAAAGTGTAATTTTTTGTGTAGAATCAACAACAGGTGGGACACAATCATGAAGTGGAACCAAATTTATTGGATATTTCAAACTTTTTCAACAAAT
>JAFFST010055727.1:99243-116743 GCA_022414735.1 Noturus placidus
ATTGCACGTTATCGCAAACGCTTGGTTGCAGTTGTTGCTGCTAAGGGTGGCCCAACCAGTTATTAGGTTTAGGGGGGCAATCACTTTTCACACAGGGCCATGATGGTTTGGATTTTTTTTCACCTTCAATAATAAACACCTTCATTTACAAATTGCATTTTGTGTTTACTTGTGTTGTCCTTGACTATTGTTTAAATTGGTTTGATGTTCCGAAACACTTAAGTGTGACAAACATGCAAAGGAACAGGAAATGAGGAAGAGGGCAAACACTTTTTCACACCACTGTACATCAAGTCTCTCAAAACCCTGTGGAATAATGTGTTACGGTCTAATAAGACCAAAGTTGAACTTTTTTGGCCAGAATACAAAAGAAAGATATGTTAGGCACAAAAAAAACCCCCAGCACATCACCAAAAGAAAACCGTCCCCATGGTGAAGCACCATGGTGGCAGCATCATATTTTGGGGCTGTTTTTCCTTCAGCTGGAACTGGGTCTTTAAATCACAGTGGATGGAATAATAAATAGAACCTAATACTAGTAAATTTTGACACAAAACCTTAAGGATTTTGCTATAAAAAGAGGATTTTCATCTTTTGGCATGACAACGACCCAAAGTGAACTTCCAGATCAAAAAAAATTCAGACCTAAATCCAATCAAAAATCTGTGGACCTGAAGAGGCTGTGTACAGGAGACGCCCAGCCAATCTGACAGATGTGCCAAACTGACTGACTCTCCTAAAATGATTCTTATTGTTTTTCACTTTAATTAATAGGTTAAAATTTCACTTTCAAATTTAACTCCCAATCCTAGATGTTCACATACTTTTGCCACTCACAGATATGTAACATTGGATAATTTTCCTCAATAAAGTACAATATGTTTGTGTTATTTGTTTAATTGGGTTCTTTTTTTTCTACTTTTAGGACTTGTGTGGAAATCTGATGTTTTAGGTCATATTTATGCAGAAATGTAGAAAATTCTAAAGGGATCACAAACTTTCAAGCACCGCTGTATAGTATACAATTGATAAACTGAGTCAATTTTTTAAAAAGGTATATAATACAGCCAATGTCCAGGAATGTAAAGTGATTACACGGAGAAAGCACATATGAAATGATCTTTGAGCCTGAACCTCTTAGACTGAGCCTTAAATCAATTCTTGTTGGTTTATGGCCAGTTCATGGAAGACATTTAGACAGAAATGCTGTGTCTCTGTGTTAAAGGGTTAAAGGGTTGTTAAATGCTTAATCCATTTATCACTCTCAGTTATCAAGAAGTGATTCACATCCACCCCCCCCCCTCTCCTCTCTGGTAATTTGATATGCACAGGAGAGAGAAACTCCAGACATATGCCTCCCCCCTAACAAACACACACCAGCCTTTGTCATGTTCCTGATCAGACTCTATAAGAACAAAAGGCTTCCAGCAACAGACATCATCCATTAACTCTCTCACACAAACACATACATAGTATACACAAAAATGTATTTTTAACCACAACAATGCATGTGCACATTTACACCATGTGCTGTGGAGCTTTTTTTCTTTCTTTTTTTTTTCCAGAGCAGAACCATTTTTAGAAACCTGCAGGTGTTGACGCAAGATCATGCTGGTGTTCATCTCTGAGTGTATAGTATATCATTTTGGGTGGAGTAGAGTTTTTACAAGAACTCATTCTAACAATTATAGTCCATTATGCAAGTTAAAATAGAATACATATAGATGATAAAACAACATCAAACATAAATCTTAAATATAATACAGGTAATTGCACAAATAGCATCCTAACTGTTAAGTGATGAACTGTTCGTACAATATAGCACTCTATGTGAATCAAAAGACACACTTTGTTATCACGTGTGATCAGACAAGACCATCAAACACAACACTTGGAGGGGCAGCGTTAACCTTGGGAAATCGAAAGAACTCTCATGGCGGCATTCAGGTAGTGGCAGCACAGACCTGGGGTGGTACACTTCTAAGGGCGGCTGTGGCTCAGTCGATAGAGCGGGTTGTCCACTACTCCACTAACCGTGGGGTTGGCGGTTCGAATCCCGGCCCGGGTGATCCCATGCCGAGGTGTCCTTGGGCAAGACACTGAACCCTAAGTTGCCCCCAATGGCAAGCTAGCACCTTGCATGGAAGCTCTGCTACCACTGGTGTGTGAATGTGCTCTCATTAGTAAGTCGCTTGTAAATGTAAAAATGATATTTCTGTAAAGCTGCTTTGAGACAATGTACCATTGTAAAAAAGCGCTATACAAATTGATAAATTATTATTATAAATTATAAATAATGTCAGTGAAGAGGATGTGTGGCACAATAAGTAGGGGCAGCCCATCTGTATGCTAAACTTATGATGTCCACCACCCAGTGTTCTAACCTCTGCCTAGACCCTAGTCTAGAGGTCTGGAGATCAGCTGGCTGCCATCGGCTTCAAATTACACCACAAGGCATGCACCAGGCACAGCAAGAAGCAATCTGCAGGCTCATTGAAGGCTACAAAGGTAATAGATCTTAGACAAACGGACATGGATTCAACTCCAAGGTAACCCCAGAGCCATCTGACCACCACTACAATACAGTATATACAAGCTTATCACCAGAACATGTAAATCTCTAAGATTGAAGTTATAGCTACCAGCAGGGAGATTTTTAAAGACATATACTTTGAGGTATAGGCACATAAGCAGGATCTTTAATGGACTCCAGCACAAGAGGGAGGTCTCACAGTGACTGAGGTGGATTCAGGTGCCTTGCCCTTTTTAGAAAGCAGTAATAAGCCTACGGGACCCTAGAGAGCTACTGTCCACTGTGATGTGTTGCATTAAAATGGCTACATACACAGTTAGGGTAGACTTACTGCCATGTACCAAGCCTTGGAGAGGTCAAAATACCATCTGCAGATCAATTTCCCCTTAACAGCACACATGGCCCGTGTGTAATGGGCTCTTGTGTTCAGAAGTGTTTTCTGGACTTTTAGATTATAGTTGGAAAATTAGACCCACACAAACACGGGAGACCTGGATAAGGGTGCCAAATCTCTCCATCCATCTGAGACAGCAAAATTGCTCAAGGTGGAAGTTGTCAAGGTGCTCTGACAAACAGAGAAAGCAGCAGTGGCAACCAAGGCCTTGCCAGCCGTCTTAACCAAAAGGGCACTCTGTGTCCTAGTTGCTAATTCCTGCACAGGGCATGAAGTTTCAGACAGAAGAGGAAAAACTTTATTTAAAAATTGCAGACTCCTCTCCCAGGCTGTCCAGTTCTACCAGGGAAAAACACAAATAGTTCTTTGAGTTAACAATGTGTTGGCTTGACAAGGGTGAAGCGGTCCACCTGAACCTTGCATTGAGTCACCCACACATAACAGTGCATATAAACCAAGACATCCAAGATTTACCCAATGTCTTGGTCAATCAAGTGTCATTCAATATCGTTACAGATGAGTCAGGATCTGCTGATTGGAGGGACTGCTGTTTGGAAGCTGCATATATATATATATATATAAATACATTACCCTTGGCAGTTAAGGGGATAGAGATAGATGTTCCAGTTACATGCTTTAAATAACTTCCAATATAGTATGTAGACGCCTGATCATCACACCTACATGTGCCCATTCCATTACCATGGACATTAACGTGGAGTTGGTTCACCTTCCTCTTCTGGGAAGGTTTTCCACTAGATTTTGGAACATGGCTGTGGGGATATGCTCAGCCACAAGGGCATTAGTGAGGTCAGGCACTGATGTCCAGTGAGAAGGCCTGGTACGCTGTTGGTATTCTAGTTCATCCCAAAGGTTTTCAGTGGGGTTGAGGTCAGGGTACTGGTCACTCGAGTACTTCCACTCCAACCATGCCTTTATGGAGCTCACTTTGTGCACTGTTA
Source organism: Noturus placidus (assembly GCA_022414735.1). Classification (NCBI taxonomy): domain Eukaryota; kingdom Metazoa; phylum Chordata; class Actinopteri; order Siluriformes; family Ictaluridae; genus Noturus; species Noturus placidus. Next base: position 103,133 of record JAFFST010055727.1, read on the forward strand.
GATTGTGAAGATGAATCAAGTTTGGATCATTTAGTTCCAGTGAAGGGAAATTGTAACGCTACAGCATACAAAGCCATTTTAGACAATTCTGTGGTTCCAACAGTTTGGGGGAAAACAACATACAAGTGCAATGGTCAAGTGTCCACCTACTTTTGGCCATATAGTGTAGCTTTTGACCCACTTTATTTCATTTGACTTTCCATTCAAATGTTATGTTTGTAAACTGACTGACTTATTTCAGACATTTATCCGTGTTGAGACCAATGACTGGCCCACACTACAAGATTTCTAAATTCTTAACCAATGGTGAAAATGTAAGAGACCCCAACGATAATCATAGATTCTAATGGGTTTTTTTTTCCTAGTCATGTTTTGCCCACCAACGTAGGTGCATAATAAGTGCAACACTTTGCAGTGAAATGGCAGGGGCACGCACAAACATATTAAATAAGGTCTTTACACAGAACAGGTGAATACACTAGGTTAATCAACCAATTACATGACAGGGAAGGAAACAAGACTAGAACAGAAGCAAAAGCACATGGAGTAGGAAATCCGGACAAACAGCATGCAATGTTAGTTTGGTGTGAATTTTCAGTGTAGAAGTGGGGGAAATGATCTGGATGAACTTTTGAAATCATCAGAGTAAACAGATTTCAGATCTCATATACTTTCAGAGCATTATGCATTATCCATCTATCCTCTACCGCTTACTCCTTTTTCAGGGTCACGGGGAACCTGGAGCCTATCCCAGGGAGCATGGGGCACAAGGCGGGGTACACCCTGGACAGGGTGCCAGTCCATCGCAGGGCACAATCACATACTCACTCACACACACACCCATTCATACATTATGCATTATACTAACAATTACTCAACCTTGAACACCACACCCTGTTAAACTAAAATGTTAATGATGATAAAATAGTTTTTTTAGAACAAACTCTTTAGCATATGGGGCATTTCTTAAAATGTCTGACATTCTAGTTGTCACGGGTCCTGTACACAGGTACTGCACCTTTGCTCTGCCGGAAGCAGAGTGCATGACAGTTCTCAACACGTGGACTGTGTTTACGTTTTTGTGTGTGTCTTCACGCCAGTTTGCCGGTAGACTCCATGTCCCAGCAGCCACTGTTCACTAGTAGTCACATGTCTTCCTGCACCTGTTTCATGTTGTGGTTAATGAGCACTGATGTGTTTGTATATATAGTCCTTGTTTTCACGTAGTCTTTGTCTTTCATTGTTTAGACTCACGTCTCTGTGTCACAGTGTTTGTTTCATGCCACTGTGTTTATGTATATCAGTCTTAGTGTCTTTGTTTGGTTGTTTAGTTGTTATATTATATATTAAATCTTCAAAATCTGCGCTTGCATCCATCTCATCTACCCGAACGTGACAGAACGAAAGACCTTTATCGTGGATGCAGCGGATTTTTTTTCCCCCTGAAGCCCAGTACACGGAGGAGCTTTCCGACGCACTGAAACGACTGACTGAACAAGTTGCACAGCTAGGGCAGCTGAAGCAAGCCGGCCTAGAAGCCACGCCGATATACACGTGGTTCCTGGCATATATCGAGGTGGAACTGGCTAGGCTCACGCGACTGCAGGCGCAACAGGTGCTGCCTGAAAGCCCCACGTGGCAGGTGAATTACGCCACGCTTCCCAGCCTAGAGGTGACAGCAGACCAAGAAATATTTTTTTGGGGGGGTGCACTGATGACAGTAGAGCTCCAGCCTGAGACCTATGAGGAGGTCTCAGCCGTGGCGCCACAGCCAGAGCTGAGCATGGCAGCCGCAGAGATCCAACCTGAGGCCATTTCCCGCCCTCTCTCCCCTGTTCTGGCTCTCGCTCTGCGTTCCCACTCGGCTGTGGACGTCGCTCTGCCTTCCCTCTCAGCTGTGGACATCGCTCTGCCTTCCTGCTCGGCTGTGGACGTCGCTCTGCCATCCTGCTCGGCTGAGGTCGTCTCTCTGCCATCCTGCTCCGCTTAGGACATCTCTCTGCCTCTTTGTTGCACTGAAGACGTCGCTCCCCTTCTTTGCTACGCGCAGTGGATTACTCCCCCTTCCTGCTCCATGGAGGACATCGTTCCTCCCTCTTGCTCCGCGGAGAGCTTCGTTCCTACCTTGGGCCTCGCAGCGGACCTCGCTCCCCTCACTGGCCTCGCAGAGAACCTCGCTCCCCTCACTGGCCTCGCAGAGAACCTCGCTCCCCTCACTGGCCTCATGGAGAACCTTGCTCCCCTCACTGGCCTCGCGGAAGACCTTGCTCCCCTCACTGGCCTTGCAGGGGACCTCGCTTCGTTTTCCTGCACCGCTGGTTATTGCGCGCTGTTTCCCTGCTCGGCGGAGGTCGTCGCTCTGCCTTCGCGTTCGGAAGTGGACTTCGCGCGGCCTTCCTGTGCAGCTGTGGACTTCGCGCGGCCTTCCTGTGCAGCTGTGGACTTCGCTCAGCCTCTCTGTTCCGCCCAGGACGCCGTCGCTTATCCTCTCTGTTCCCCCTAGGACGCCGTCGCTCAGCCTCTCTGTTCCGCCCAGGACGCCGTCGCTATGCCTCTCTGTTCTGCTTGGTACATTCTGCCCAGGGGGCGAGGTCCGCCAACAGGGGGGGTGTTTCATGGTGCTCCGGGAGGGGCGCCCTTGGTGGGAGATCTGTCACGGTTCCCCCTGGTGGCTGTATGCAGGTACTGTACCTTTGCTCTGCCGGAAGCAGAGTGCATGACAGTTCTCAACACGTGTACTGTGTTTACGTTTTTGTGTGTGTCTCCACCCCAGTTTGCCGCTAGACTCCATGTCCCAGCAGCCACTGTTCACTAGTAGTCACATGTCTTCCTGCACCTGTTTCACGTTGTGGTTAATGAGCACTGATGTGTGTGTGTGTGTATATATATATATATATATATTAGTCCTTGTTTTCACGTAGTCTTTGTCTTTCGTTGTTTAGACTAACGTCTCTGTGTCACGGTCTTTGTGTTTAGCCTGAGTGTTTGTTTCATGCCACTGTGTTTATGTATATCAGTGTTAGTGTCTTTGTTTGGTTGTTTAGTTGTTACATTATATATTAAATCTTCAAAATCTGCGCTTGCATCCGTCTCATCTACCAGAACGTGACACTAGTAATAAAACAAGAATACTAGCATATGGATAAAGCATTTAATTATTACACACATCTCCACACCATGCATTATACAAAAACATTATATAGTATAGTATCATAGTGTCACAAAACATTGTATTTACTTTTCCCTTAGACCAATAATTTTGTCACATTAATCTACTTTCTTAAAGTTATCCAAAGCCATTATATGTTCAATACTAATAAGGTCTTCCTGTTTTGCTCTCATGAATTATATTAAGGCTACGGTTACAGAAAAAAATCTTCATTTAAAATAAGTTACAAATGTACTATACATGCTATCCCGTTTTGATTAATCCGGTAATGTTATGCGAGTGTCTGTAATTCCAGCAGGGAATTCCAGACCTCAGCATGTCTAACTAAATAAAATCTCAGCTTCAACATGCACATCCTGTAAAACACCATTGCACTTCCTGTCACTTATTTTTCCTTTATGTTGTAATATTTTTGAATCTACTAACATGTTTTATAATAATTATATTTAAAAATATATAAATAGAATAAAATATATAATAGTAAAAACACATTTCATATATATATATATATATATATAGAGAGAGAGAGAGAGTTTAGCATCTAAATTAGAAATTCATTTAAATTATTTTTAGGTTTCTCTTTTAGGATTTGTTTATTGTTGTTATTATTATTATTATTATTGTTGTTGTATATTTTAACTTAGGCAAGGGAAAGTTTTTTCACCCATTTGCAATAAAATGAAAAGGAAAACAGAAAACAAAAAAGGGTATGCTTTGGGGGGGTCTTCAACTCTTACCTTTTTCATGATGAGTAACTGAACTACAGGATCTGAGAGGGAACAAAAAGAACAAGTATTATTAGTAGGTTTTTAAAAATAAATAAATAAATAAATAAATAAATAACTTAAAGGTGTGAATGATAAAAAAACTATGACTGTGTTAAAGCATTTATGACCAGTAGAGGGCAGCAGTGCTTTGAGTAAATCTGGATATTATTTAATATGTTATAGCTAGTGGTCAGCACGTCCGCCTCACACCTCCAGGGTCCGGGATTCGAGCCTCGCCAGGGCCATGTGTGTGTGGAGTTTGCATGTTCTCCCCGTGCGTCGGGGGTTTCCTCCCCCAGTCCAAACACATGCATGGTAGGCTGATTGGCGTGTCTAAAGTGTCCGTAGTGTATGAATGTGTGTGTGAGTGTGTATGTGATTGTGCCCTGTGATGGACTGGCACCCTGTCCAGGGTGTACCCCGCCTTGTGCCCCATGCTCCCTGGGATAGGCTCCAGGTTCCCCGTGACCCTGAAAAGGAGTAAGCGGTTGAAGATGGATGGATGGATGGATGTTATAGCTAGTCAAATAAAACTGAAATCGAACTAGCAAACAGTTTCCCAGAACTGAGTCCTTGATGGGTTGGTGCTGAGTCCGAATGTCATGGAACCCTAGCTTTTATCTAGCTTAAAGAAGCACAGGTACATATATAGCTAGAATTGTATTTCACCTCTCCAGGGCAGTAAGAATCACCTATATATTGCAAGGTCATGAGGAACCAATGCTACGTGGAAAGGTGTTCAGAGATGACTGCTGCACTCACGTCACTTTGAGTCATGTTAACATTATAGAACCTAGATCAAGTGCAAAGTGACACCCAGGTAGCAGTAGTGCATACTTCATGGAGTGGCACGGTAATGATCATGACTTTGAAACACTCCTCCTAATGTGGTGTGTCACGGTGAGGTTGGGTGTCCGAACTCCTGGGAAAGATTATGAGCCCCCCGAGAGAAGCCATTCATGGTGCTGTAACACTGCAATGGCTAAATGGCTGCCATATACACCTTTATTGTAAATAGGGACTTTATATTTTTATATATAAAAATTTGATATTTTTGGGAATTGGGCAGGGCATCGGATCCAATCAATGAGGTGCACACCATTTCTTGAACACCTTCCACCCAAGATAATATGAGGCCAGTAAACTACGGAAGGCTCTTATCTTAAAAGAGTCCAGCAAATGGAGGACACTTGCCCCTTTCCCAGATAGCATCCGGATGTGGGCCACTTCCTGCAGTGATGCGGCACTGCTGGCGGTCTTTTGGCACGGACTAAATGGATATGAGCTTGAATTGGCCCACATGTAAAACAGCAAATATGGCCCAAATATCACAAAACTGTGGGCCACCTTTGGCAAAAATGTGGCACATTTGGCATTGCTATGACTTGCTTGTGGCCCAAATCTGGCAAACAGTAGCAGACCGCCCAAGTGCCATCATTCCATGTGGCATGTGGGCCAGATGAAAGTGTCAGGTATGAGCCGGATCTTGGCCACAGCAATTTTGCTATCTGGGTTCAGAAAGATCGTGCTGTAACATACTGCAATGGATGCTACATACAACTTAAGCATAAATAAGGACTTGCTACTGTTCAACAATGAATATTTGGGGAATTAGGCAGTGCATTGGATCCAGTCACTGAGTCATGTCCCAGCGTGCTGTCTGGCTATCTTTATGACTGAGTCTCATAACACTGTCTCTAATGTGTAAGGCCAGATGGCCCGCCCTCATTTCTAGTTGTTTGATATGTGCTGACCTCACATCATCAGGACATAAGTCCACTGTGCCCCAATGGCACCATACTACCCCCAGCCAGTGAAGAGGCATCCACGGTGACTAGCTCTCCAATGGGGCACCACATGCAAGTGGACCTTTCATTGGGAAGGCCATGTGTCTAAAGTCTGTAACCCTCTGAGTGAAGCAAGGACGCATCTCGGTCAGTGGTATTGTTTTCTGAAAGTATACACGTATTTTAAGCTACTTATTAAAACTCGAAATTAAACTTTCGTCTTTAGTCATTGTTACTGTTATGACTATTTCAGATTTCCTACTCACGGTGTGCCACATACTGGTACATCAACATGATTATGGAGTAAAGTAAAAAGTGTTTGTAAGTCATCCTCTCAAAACAGGAGCACGCAGACGAGAAAGAAAGGCAGAGATTTAGAGAGGTGGACTGAAGCAGATGAGGTAAACGTATATTTTTAGCATACTACGTCGTCTGACTGCCAGAAAGAGTAGGATGCTTCTCTGAGTAGCCTTCAATAATGTATCAGCGTATGCTCTAAAAACCCTCTCCCGCTATCTCCGAGACATCTTTATGAGCCTACACAGTCACACACAAGTATATAGACACCCTGAGAGATTTTGTGGCGATACAATATTTCACATGCTCAGAATAGAAAGAACTTTCCTCACAGAAAGTTTGTCTCCAAGAATAAGAGAGAAGTTATGGACTTGTGTGTAGACTTGTATGCAAAGAAATCATAAATGCAGCATAAATGTATGTGTTCGCACTGCTTACCTGTGCTAAACTGAGAGTAAACACATGCTGCCTCATGCCGGGCGAATGAAAGACAGACTCCACTGGATTCTCCTGAAAGATTAATAGCATCTTAAATACACACACACACACACACACACACACACACACACACACACACACAACCTCTAACACACTGAATCACTTTCTCATTATGCCATAAATCCATGAGAACTTCAACTAGGCAAGTTCAAGTGGACAAATGCTAATTATAATTAATCAATATAGTGTTAAATGAACCTGGAATTTTCTACCTTTTCACTTTTGAACACAGGACTTTGTTTTTTTTTTATTCATTTCATTCATTTAACCTGAATGAATATTATGAGTTACCAATGAAAGCGCACCGATGAGCCATTTTCTCTAGGAATCCCTGGTACCATCATATGGCTCGTTTCATTAATCTACATCATTATACCTCTAATGAAGTTTGTCAACCACTAAACGCCTCAGAGACTGACTCAAACTGATTCAATACTTCAGTAGCAGAATGTGACCAGAAGGATCTGATACAATTTTCTTTTCAGGTTACACAGCATGAGTAACCTCCTTTATTCTGCCCGATATGTGGCACACTAATTAGTTAACAAGGTACTTAGCATGCTGATATAACTGTAACATAGCCTAAAGGAATCAGACTGAACAAATCTCAAAATAAATAAATAAATATCTTGTTAGCTGATTAACTGCAACACTATAGCTAATGAACAAGCTAGCTATTTAGAATATTAGCTAGTTGGTTAATTAGCAAGCTGATATACAGTGACAGTACATTGTTTAAAGGAATCAGACTGAACAAATCTCTAAGGAAATTGTGTGTTTCCTAACTAATTGGCACGCTTACTAGTTGACGAGCTAGCTATTTAAAATGTTAGCTAGTTTGATAGGTACTTAGAAATCTGTACATAGTTTGCAATGTTTAGCTATATGAATTGGAAATAGAAATAATGGAAACAGCAAACATTGGAAACAGTGCTGCAATGTAGCTATAGGACACATTTATGCTCACAGACATACAGTATATCCCAAAAGTGAGTACATCCCTAACATTTTTGTAAATATTTGATATCTGATATATTTGATATGTGACAACACTGAAGAAATGACACTTTGCTACAATGTAAAGTAGTGAGTGTACAGCTTTTGTAACAGTGTAAATTTGCTGTCCCCTCAAAATAACTCAACACACAGTCATTAATGTCTTAACCACTGGCAACAAAAGTGAGTACACCCCTAAGTGAAAATGACCAAATTGGGCCCAAAGTGTCAATATTTTGTGTGGCCACCATTATTTTCCAGCACTGCCTTAAGCCTCCTGGGCATGGAGTTCACCAAAGCTTCACAGGTTGCCACTAGAGTCCTCTTCCACTCCTCCATGAAGACAACACAGAGCTGGTGGATGTTAGAGACCTTGTGCTCCTCCAACTTCCGTTTGAGGATGCCCCACAGATGCTCAATAGGGATTAGGTCTGGAGACATGCTTGGCCAGTCCATCACCTTCACCCTCAGCTTCTTTAGCAAGGCAGTGGTCGTCTTGGAGGTGTGTTTGGGGTCGTTATCATGCTTTGAGAGAATGAATTGGTTGAGGGAACCATGAATGCCAACATGTACTGTAACATACTGAAGCAGAGCATGATCAGTATGCAGTATTCCAGCATGATCACGACCCCAAACACACCTCCAAGACGACCACTGCCTTGCTAAAGAAGCTGAGGGTGAAGGTGATGGACTGGACAAACATGTCTCCAGATGCTACTTTACATTGTAGCAAAGTGTCATTTCTTCAGTGTTGTCACATGAAAAGATATCATCAAATATTTACAAAAATGTGAGGGGTGTACTCACTTTTGTGAGATACTGTAGATAGACGCTGCACTGGCCACTGGATCGAAACATCAACCTCGCCACCATATTGGACCAGGCGATTTGCTACAATTCTCAGCCAACCTTCGCACAACCAACCTTCGCACAATCCACACCAGATCTCAGGGAATTACCTTTCACAGGTAAGACTGGACACCAGAGTCAGACTATTAATTGTTAGCGATAATGCTAGTTAGCTATAGAAGATTAGACTTTATGAGAAATCATATAAAGTTGACTGTAGTTAGCTGACTAGCTCTAACACTTTGAAGCTTTCCCAAATAGAATAATTTAAGGAGGCAGTGAGCAGTAGCTTTAATGATGGTCTATTATTAGTACTCAACGATGCACTATATCTATTTTTCCAGTATTTCAAAGTAAATGGGTTGTTCCGACCTGGAGAACAAGAAAAGCTAAAATGATGGGTTTTAAAACAGAAAAGGCCATTTCCACAATGAAAAACACTTTATTCACATTCACATTAATGTATTCCATTAGGGACGTCTCCACAATTATTACCCTAGAAAAATAAGACAATTATATCCTTGACAAGCATAAACTTTCACATTTCCTTATAACAGTGAATCATTTTCCAAATCTTAATTATCGACATTTTAAGTATCTCTGGAGACAGAACTTTGTTGTACTCCACGTAGATCAACGTGAAATCGGTTGAGAAATGTAAACGTTATTGCACTTTGTATCCAGAAAACCCGCAGGTGCCCAGTTTACTTGTATTTTTTATAGGGCAGTCTTGTCCAGATCAATATGGCGCACGCATCGACGTATCGCAGCAACGGGCCAAAGCGGTCAATGAGGCGTTTATTCCTATGTCTATGGTTATGCCGAGTTGCGCAGAGACTCGTAACGGCTAGATAGAGATCAGCAGTATTAGCATGAAATTGAATGCTCTGGGAAGTCTTTGTATACAGATTATGAGCGTCTCAATGGTGCAACTATCAGTGGCAGTCTAACAGCATTGTGGGTAATTTAGGAAACAGTGAAAACAGACCAATTTGTCAATGATTTTTCCTTTAAATGTCTGACTACATGAGATCCTTTAGTCCTTTTTTATCAGAAATAAACACAATCAGAGTCAGATTCTGTACGTATGGATTCCAAGAAATAATTAGATGCAGACATAGAGCCAGAGGCAAAGCTATAGGGCAAACAAAACCAAGCAATTTCTGGGCACCCTCGCTCAGAGTCCCCAGGGAATGGATGTCAGGTTGAAAAATATTGTCTGTAAATAAACTTAATTCAGACAGTTTGCTAGTGCTTGAGCTCACCAACAGGGCCTGTTCATTTAAAAGCATATAAAGCATTTTTATTGCTCTCCATTCCTGACACAGTGGCAATAAAGTCAGAGTGTAATGCCCCTAATCAATGTCCCAGTTAAAGGAAACTTATATCTCCCCCAACGTTGCGAAGTAGGTCAAGAATCTGCATTTATTAAATAGCACTGCTTGCACATACACTCACCATCCATTTTATTAGGACCCCCTTTACAACTGCACATTCATGCAGTTATCTGCTCAGCCGATCATGAAGGTCGTTAGCTTCATTTACTGTTCACATCAAACATCAGAATGAAGAAGAATCTTTGTGACTTTAAGTATGGCATGGACGTCGGTGCCAGATGGCTCGTTTGAATGTTTCAGAAACTGCTGTTCTGATCTCCTGGGATTTTCACACACAACAGTCTCTAGAGTTTACACAGAGTGGTGAAAATGTCAAAAACAAACAACAACAATAACAAAACACTGAGTGAGTGACCATTCTGTGAGTTCCAGGAATTGTATAGTCACTCATTCTTTACAACCATGGTGAGCAGAAACGCATCTCAAAACATCCAAACATGAGGTTTATGGTCTATAACAGCAGAAGACCACATCAGGTTCCACTGCTGTCAGCCTAGACCAGGAATCTTCTGCTTTCATGGGCACAGGCTCACCCAAACTGGACAGTTGAAGGTCACCTATTTTTTTCCCCAGTCTTCACCTGTCCAGTTTGGGTGAATCTGTGCTCATGAAGGCCTCACATTCCTGTTCGTGGCTGACAGGCGCGGATCCTGACGAGTCTTCCGCTGTTGTAGCCCATCCACCTCATGATTTGATATGTTGTGCATCTGGGGGTGTTTTTCTCCTCACCAAGCTTATAGAGAGTTCATTTATTATTTTTTTTTTTTTTGTCAAATAAGTTTTATTGGAAAACAAAACTTCTAAAGAAGGATTAGCAATATTACACATCCCAAACAAGACCCGTTAACATTGAATTGAGAAGTTATGATGAAGAAATGTTACCAAAAATGATGCATTAGTCCATAAGGCTTCTATCAAGATAACAGATAGAAGGATGCTAGATTTTGTCAACCTGCTCAAATTTACCCATGAAACGGTATCTAATTCGTTCCATGTGTAAAGTACAAATCAACTCTCTGAGCCAGAACTTGACCGTACGAGCCTCCTTTTTCTTCCAGAACAACAGGAGTAACTTCTTAGCCATAATTAAACTGTACGCAGCAATTTGTGCTGTGCACCTGATAATGGATGCATATGATCAGAGTGCCGGGTCCGGTTGGATCTGCACCCGAAATATTTCTAAAAGCACATCAAAAATTCCATTACAATAACTCTATATTTTGGAGCAATAGATAAAACTATGGGATAAAACAGCATCTACTGAGCTGCACTTATCACAAAGAGGTGAGATATTAAAAAAAATTCTATGCAGTTTCTTTTTTGAATAAATGTAGTCTGTGAATAACCTTATACTGAATAAGGCACTGTCTAGAATTGATATTCATTATTATCCTTTAAAATATTCTGCAAAGTTTCCTCAGAAATTTCCATTCTATTCATAGTTATTTCTTCTATTCCTCCTTAAGTTATATTGTACAGGGAGTCATAAATGATCGCTAATGCATTTTTTACTTCCTTTACACTGATCACGACATTCATCAATAATTGAAGGTGATGCATTAAGGACTCAGTGATTGGACTCCTGATTGGAAGGTCAAATCACAGACCTACCAACCTGCCACTGCTAGGTCCTTGAGCAAGGCCCTTAACCCTCAACTGCTCAGTTGTATAAAAGGAGATAAATTGTAAGTCGCTCTGGATAAGGGTGTCCGCCAAATGCTGTAAATGTAAATGTAAATTATAATGTATGAAGACATATATAATTCCTAATCTGCAGAAATCTAACAAAGTGATTCTGGGGAAGTTTAAATTTCTGATCGGAAGGTTGGGGGTTTAAGCCCAGGCGCTGCCAAACTGCCACTGATAGGCCCTTGAGCAAGGCTCTTAAACCTCTTTGCTCCAGGGACGCTGTCATGGCTGACCCTGCGTTCTGACCCCAACCTCCTAACATGCTGGGGAATGCGAAGGAAAGAATTTCACTGTGCTGTAATGTATACGTGATCAGTATAGACTCATTAAAGGATTCCAGAACCCCAACAATGATAAGGTCCCCTACAGTACATACACCCATTTGTTCCCATTGCGTAAAAGTCGCATCCATTCTGGATGGCATAAATGATGGATTCCTAGCAATAGGAGTTAGAAATGAAAGGGACCTAGGGTTGTGAAAGTGCTTATTTGAGTTACTATAGACTTCCTGCCTGCTCAGACCAATCTCATCCATTCTCCTCAGATCTCTCTCATCAACAAGGTGTTTCAGCCTGCAGACCCTAAGCACACAGAATGTTTTTTTGTTTTTCACACCATTCTATGTCAACTGTTGCATGTGAAAATCCCAGGAGATCGGCCGTTTCTGATACACTCAAACCATGCAGCCCATGTGATTTTATGCGTTGCACTGCTGCCACTTCATTGAATGATTGGATAACTGCATAAATATGTTGCTACAGGCGTTCCTATTACAAAAAAGTGACCAGTGAGTGCATGTTCAAAAGAAAGCTCGCTGGTTATTAGCTAATGTCAGAGAGAAGATTGGAATAAAGGAAGAGAGAATATGTTACTCGTGAGTCTCGTAGCTGGTCTAGACTCTCATCAGTGCCTGTTCTGTACCCTAAAATCTCCATGCACCAAATGAGGAAGAGCAAGCAACAGATAATAATATTGAGCTCAGAATAACCCAGAGAAATGACTGAGACCTGTCAAACACTCCGGTATATAACCAGGGACTACTGGTAGGCTGTAAATGGGCTAGCAGGGTTAAAATGAATAACTGTATTATCATAGATTTCTCGTATTCAAAGTGAGTAAGGAAAGTTTGAGTGTGCTCCTTGAGTCAAAATGACTCTTGCAGTGCAATAATGTCACCATCCTGACACGCAGAATCTATTATGTATGCACGGCTCGCCATATTCTAAACCCACACCTCACTCTGCGCTCCATTTCCTTCTCTTGTGCTCCTCAGTTTTCACATATATAAAAATATCAGTTTAAAAAGCAAACAAACACAAACTGTGACACGAAAAGGACAAAAAAGTGAAACGTCATGAAACTTAAGTGTAAAAAAAAAAAAAAAAAACGTCAAAATCTACCTACTATACAGTTAAGGAGACTGATACTGTGTATAATTCAGATACGAGTATCGCTATTATAATACTGCTTAAAAAAAGGAAAAATCCACGCCGAACAACTTGCACATTAATCTTTACAATTAAGATTAAGAGATTTTTTACTTCTAGCACTGACTTGTTGGTCAGGTTTCACTTCAAATTCCTTCCTTACCCACAATGCTGTTCGACTCTGTGATGGTAGAGGTTCCTCGCTTTATCTCTGACTAAAGAGAGTGACGCATGCGGTACTTTAATCTTTTAGTAAAACATCAGCTACTTCGACTTCAACTTTCATGCGAATACCATCAACATCAACGTGCTCGTCATCTCCTAGTATCTCCTCATCTTCCTTGTACATCAACAACCAACACATTAGCACCAGAACCCCTAATCACATCGCACATATTTCTTCTCATAACAATTTTTATTGATTCTCATACACTTTTCAGAGTACAACAAAATATATCAATACAGAATCAACATTTTTTACCCCGATAACAGCCCCTCCCACCCCACCCAGGAATGTTTACATGTGATTAATTTACTTACGATTCATGTACATGTGATTTAATTACATATGATTCATTTTCATAAATCAACAGAATCAAATTTTTAACTCCAGTAACATACGAAGCAAAATTTATATATGATTCATTTATATGTAATTTTACATGTGGTTCATTTACATATGATTCATTTTCATCCACCCCCGCCCCATCACCTCGGCACATGATGGCTACACTA
>JAFFST010055727.1:121743-123836 GCA_022414735.1 Noturus placidus
TCCATCCAGCCAGCCATCCAGCCATCCATCCATCCCTCCATCCAGCCATCCAGCTGTCCATCCAGCCAACCATCCATCCATCCATCCAGCAATCCATCCATCCCTCCATCGAGCCATCCAGCTATCCATCCATCCATCAATCCCTCCATCCATCCAGCCATCCATCCTTCCATGCATTCATCCATCCCTCCATCCCTCCATCCATCCAGCTATCCATCCATCCAACCCTCCATCCATCCATCCATCCATCCATCCATCCATCCATCCATCCATCCATCCATCGCTCCATTGAGCCATCCAGCTATCCATCCATCCATCAATCCTTCTATCCATCCAGCCATCCATCCTTCCATGGATTCATCACTCCATCCATCCAGCCATCCATCCATCCCTCCATCGAGCCATCCATCCATCCAGCCATCCATCCTTCCATGTATTCATCCATCCCTCCATCCCTCCATCCATCCAGCTATCCATCCATCCAACCCTCCATCCATCCAGCCATCCATTCATCCCTCCATTGAGCCATCCAGCTATCCATCCATCCATCAAGCCTTCTATCCATCCAGCCATCCATCCTTCCATGTATTCATCACTCCATCCATCCAGCCATCCATCCAGTCCATTCAGCTATCCATCCATCCAACCCTCCATCCATCCATCCATCAATGCATCCCTCCATTGAGCCATCCAGCTATCCATCCATCCATCAATCCTTCTATCCATCCAGCCATCCATCCTTCCATGGATTCATCGCTCCATCCATCCAGCCATCCATCCAACCATCCATCCATCCATCCATCCAGCCATCCATCCTTCCATGTATTCATCCATCCCTCCATCCCTCCATCCATCCAGCTATCCATCCATCCAACCCTCCATCCATCCAGCCATACATCCATCCCTCCATTGAGCCATCCAGCTATCCATCCATCCATCCATCCATCAAGCCTTCTATCCATCCAGCCATCCATCCTTCCATGTATTCATCGCTCCATCCATCCATCCATCCATCCATCCAGTCCATCCAGCCATCCATCCAGTCAATCCAGCCATACAGCTATCCAGCCATCCCTCTATCAATCCATTTTCCATACTGCTTATCTTACACAGGGTGGCAGGAGAGCCTGGAGCTAATCCCAGGGAACATGGATCGCAAGACATGGGACACCCTGGATGGGGTGCCAACCCATCGCAGGGAACAATCGCTCACACTACTGACGATCTCGAAATGCCAATCAGCCCACAACGCATGTCTTTGGACTGGACAGGAAACTAGAGTACCTGGAGGAAACACCTGAGAACGTGTAAGATCTGTGCACACAGGGTGGAGACGGAATTCAAACCCACAACCATGGCTCAGTGGTTAAATGCTCTGGGTTACCAATCAGAAGGTCAGGACTTCAAGCTACCTCTGTTGGGCCCTTGAGCAAGGCCCTCAACCCTCAACTGCTCAGTTGTATAAATGAAGTAAGTGTAAGTCGCTTTGGATAAGGGCGTCTACCAAATGCTGTAAATGTGCAAACCGCTAAGCCACCGTGCACCCCTCCCCCTCCCATAAGTTAATAAAAGCAAGCTTTTACATATGTTCTATGAATGTCGTTTTTTTTTTTTTTATATCTGTGTTCAAAAGAATATACTGTAGGAATAAATATACTGTTGGAGTTCTCCTGCAATACAAGGGATTTCTCCTTTCCAGTAGCGGGATGCGTCAACAGCAATGACATCTGTTTACATCACTAGTGCTTGTTATGCGAGCAATGCACCGAAGAAACCTAAGGAGGTCTTCTCTCTCCGGCCTTTGGAATGGCCCATGGAATGTATGTCGTGTTAAGTCAGCCATTTTGAATATTAAATGGTTCCGCAGCATAAAAAGCACTTCGCTTGAACAGCTGATGTCCCAAACATTCTGTTTCTCTGGAAACTTTGTGTACTACGCTTCATTAATTGAAAGTATGCAACAACCACAACAAAAAAAAATCAAATTATATTTCTCAAACCGGATGATCATAATTTATGTAAATTTATGACAAATATTCCAAAAGTTATGTGTGTGTGTATATATATATATATATATATATATATATATATAT
>JAFFST010055727.1:135987-158664 GCA_022414735.1 Noturus placidus
TTTTCACACCACTGTATGTTAGGCTGATTGGCGTGTCTAAAGTGTCCGTAGTGTATGAATGGGTTTGTGAGTGTGTATGTGATTGTGCCCTGCGATGGACTGGCACCCTGTCCAGGGTGTACCCCGCCTTGTGCCCCATGCTTCCTGGGATAGGCTCCAGGTTCCCCATGACCCTGAAAAAGGAGTAAGCGGTAGAAGATAGATGGATGGATGCACCCTCCCACCTTTAGCATGCATCCATGGCCAAAACACCATCTTCCTGAGTTCACATGAAGTCTTAAAAGTCGTGTCCCGTTCCTTACAAGCCGTTGTTTTATTTTTAAAAAATATATATTATTAATGTATGCTAGTTATATCAGCGTGCTTTAACCTAATGGCTAACAAATTTTACACAACTTACTAAACACAACTGACTGGATTATTTTGTGTTTCTTGGTGTGAAGAAAAACCCCAAAGTCACCAAGAACCTCCACTGGGTAGGTGAGAAGATGTGACTATCCACCGTTTGAAGAAGAGTAGAAATATAGAGGCCGTACCATACAATGCAAACCACTGATCAGTAGTAAGAACCAGAAAGCCATATTGGAATTCGCAAAACGAAATACAGCAATAAGAGAACAAAAGTTCTGGAACCAACATGAACCTCTACCAAAGTGATGGAAAGACCAAAATGTGGAGGAAGAAAGGATCTGCTCATGCTCCAAATTGTACAAGCTGATCTGTGAAACATGGTGGAGGTAGTGTCATGGCTTGGCCTATATACAATACCACCCTAATGTCTACAATCTTTCAACTTCTTGGACGAAAAATAATAATTATAATAAAATGCTATCATTCATATGATCTAAATTGCTGTCTAAGCCACTGCACTAAAAGAACATTGAATGGGTAGATCTACGTCATTGCTTCTCTTTGATAAGTTTTCTTTGGCCTGAATAACTTTAGCGCGAATATTTATGCTGAATAGATCGTCTCTGATGTTGCTGCTGTTGTTTCTCGTGGATTTACATACGAGACGAAAGAAACACGATAGACTTTTGAAGTTTGTGACCCAAAAAGATGTCCTAGATACCTCCTCGCGTACATCAAACCTCCGCACAGACGGCTATGCACGTACACGCACAAACACACAGCCAAGGAAATCGGCGTAATCATATATCAGACTCTGTCTCTAGTGCGCTGTTTTGACTAGTATTGGTTTGAATTCTGCAAGGAAAATAATGGTTCTGATAAGAGGTTAAAGATTCACATCTACATCTATAGAGTATTCTGACACTAAATCAGTTCTGTTTGTTCACCAAAACACTGGCAGGACTATTATCAATTACCTGGCCCACGTAGCATCACATTTATAGATTCACAGCAACAAACAGGACTAGAGTTGTATTAAAAGCACAAAATAAGCTAATTTTTAATGACTAATCGTCTAATGTGCATGAAATTCAGTGGACAAGATGTACAGAACCATTTCTATAGTAAGATCTATGGCACAGATTGTGAGGGAAATGAGGATTATGGACCGTATAATTACATCCCTACATCTAGAAATGGGCGTGCACCACGGTTACCTTGTTTCACAGGCAAAGGCTGAAAAAGAAGTTTCCCATTTCCATGGATTTTTTTGAGGGGGCTATTTTCAGGTCTTTTGTGTGAAATTTTGAGATGTAGTTGTGCTGGAAATTTTGCTGGAACCTGGCAAAATAAATAAATCTAAAACGGTTCAAAAGAAGCTGCTAGGCTGTAATTTCATTTGAGGCCATGTCATTATTAATGTCACGAAAGTGAATAATGATCAAATAAATGCAGCCGAAACTACATTCCTATAACAATAACTTTTTAAAGCCCTGTAATACACTTTCTTTCTTCTTGTTTAGCTCTTTGTTGCACTCGTTTAGATCTGCACCTCCTGAGCAGTCACAAGGTAACACCTCTCTCCAGCAACGTGAGTGACATGTGACAGCATTAGCATAGCTCAGACGGAGACTACAAAAAAAAAAAAACTCGACACAGAAAGCCGAACTGGAGAACAGTAATGCGAGGAATGAAATACAAAACCCTAGAGAAGTAGTCCATCTGTTGCACTATGCAAAGTGTTTTAGTCATGTACGGGGCCACATCACATGGCCTCTAGATATTAAAAATACATTTCGCATTTGTTCATTTGGCAAATGCTTTTATTGAAGGCAATTTACATGTGAGGCAGAGTACAAGTGAAGCAAATAGCTTTAATAAAGTGGTTGTTCGAAAGCTGTCCAGTCTGTCTGACAGTCCTGGGATTGAAACTTACTCCAAGTTGGTTGCGAGCAGAACCTTAACCACTGAGTCATCTGACAACAATTTGAGATACTTTAATACTCAGCTAATAATAAAGTACTGTTGATTCTGATTGGTCTGATTCATTATTTTCTTTAAATGGTTTGCACTTATATAGCGCTTTCATTCATCCATTCACACACACAAACACACACACACACACACACACACACACACAAATGGTAGCAGAGCTGCCAGACAAGGCGTTAACTTGCAATCAGGAGCAACTTGGAGTTCAGTGTTTTGCCCAAGGTCAATTAGTGGACAACCCGCTCTACCACCTGACCTACAGTCGCTCTGTGATAGCAGCTCAGACAGTAGTTCCAGCTGTAAGGTTTATATTCACTCACTAGTTTGAAAAAACAAAACAAAACGCAGCTTCTCATGTTACCAAGAAACCGTGAAGACTTTCTTGTGTTGGAAAATGTTAGGATTAGGCTTTACCTCTGACGACTGAATGGAAATCAAGTTATCGGACATTTTCAATCAGTATAAACAAGCACATTATTTTATCGCCGCAAGTCTGTCACAAGATTAGTCAGGACATTGTTGGGTTTCTGTGTGTAGAATATCATGACTCTGTGTTTAACTGCTGGTGAGCAGAGCGATGGGAAATTGGGAGAGGTGTGAGCCCCCTGCTGGGCAAACAATTCATACTTTTCCATAATAACACTGGTACAGTTATAAAACAGACAGCACAACTAAAGCTTTTTTAAATATTTATTCCCATATTCATCTTTTGATCTCAAACCCAAATGTCTTCAATGTACAGTGAAAATGATAGAATTGGCCTTGTCGTTCCAATACCAGACAATACTTTCTAGACAATACGGGACAATACCAGACAATACCTTCTGGGAGGACCGTAATGTAGAAAAGGGTGAAGGATTTTCTCAGGCCGCTACGCACACTGTATGGTATCTTCACCCATATCAGGAAGGTCCATCCATTCATCCATCCATCCATCCATCCATCCTCTACCACTTACTCCTTTATCAGGGTCACAGGGAACCTGGAGCCTATCTCAGGAAGCATCGGGCACAATGCGGGGTACACCCTGGACAGGGTGCCAGTCCATCGCAGAGCACAATCACATACACAATCACACCCCCATTCATTATCTACGGACACTTTAGACACGCCAATCAGCCTACCATGCTACCATGCATGTCTTTGGACTGGGGGAGGAAACCGGAGTACCCTGAGGAAACCCCCGATGCACGGTGAGAACATGCAAACTCCGCACACACATGGCCCCGGCGGGATTTGAGCCCCGGACCCTGGAGGTGTGAGGTAAACGTGCTAACCACTAAGCCACCGTGCGCCCTATGTCAGGAAATTCCAAAAGATTATTATGTGAAAGACAGAATAGCTCTTACTTCACCGGAGAGTCCATATGATCAGAAATGATGTTAGCTAATTAAACAGGCATTTCTATCAAATTCTTTCAAAGTTCATATTGCTTGAAGCTGGACTCATTATTAACCATTTCCTATTATAGATATACAGACAGTACTTACTCTAGATGTAATAATAATAATAATAATAATAATAATAATAATAATAATAATAATAATACAATAATATATAGATAATTTTCTGCACTTTCTCCATATCTCTGGCAAATAAGACTTCTCCTGAAAAATGTCCTTAGATTAAAAAAAAAAAAAATTAACCCATGATACAATGAGTAAATTGATTTTACGTATATTCAGACATATATTAGATATATTCATGTCACATTGCTAGCATTTGAGCCAAGCATATTGCTCTGGCAACCTCACAGCTTGCTTATAATTGCTATAATAAGTCTTACAGCAGGAGTGTGACATGTCGCTGTGGCCTGGCCTGGGATCTGTGTGGCATTCTGCAGATGTGTGTGACTTTTTCAGACTGGAGCAAAGCTTCATACAGTACAAACCTCAAATGACCAACAAGATTCGCTGCATTACCTCCATTACAAACCACACACAAAAAATATCCTCTTTACTTATGTGACCAGCAGCAGAAGACAGCTTTGCTTCTCTCTCTTTTTTTTTTTTTTTTACTTCTCATACCCACACACTCACCAGACGAAGAAAAACTCGAAGGCACTCCAGACATCTGTCGTCTATCACCATGGAACTCTGTATTTATAAACGCTTTTCAGTAGTCTTGCTGCTACATCTATGCCAGGGTCAAGGTATGTTCACTATGAATGAAACTATACAGTATATTTCCAATAATATAGCTCTTAAACATCCCAGGATACACTTCAGTACAGGATAATGATTGACGTAGAGCATGTTATAACATCCCAAATGAGAATCTATTGTGCTAGCAGCAATGTTTTTATTGATTTCAGTAGTTCACTTGCCTTTAACTGGCTCTCTGAGTTCATTTTCAATAATAAATATATAGCACAATTGATTTAGCCAGAATGATAGCTGGACTGCAAACATGAATCATGGTTTTGATGTTAGAATCAAGGTTTCAATCTGTAGAAACAGAATAATTTTTTAAGGCATCTGAAATATCGTCTTGGAGTGAAATAACATTATAATTGTTCGTTCTCTTCTGTAACCTGTCAATAAGTAGGGGCAATTCCTATATACCTAATGTGCCCAATATAATAGATAAGGAATAAAACACTCTGGGGGCATGTTATAGAAATTAATAAATGTACAGTGGGTGTGGGATGATGTGACCCAATCCAAAGCAGCTAGTTTGTTATCAAAAAGTTTTATAAAAATGCTTTATTCCGCTTATACCACAGTGATTTTCTAAGAATTACAATGCATTAATGAATAACCCGTCTTTTTTTTTGGTCCATTCATAGTTTAATGTCGTGGAATGTCTGTGAAACAAGTTTTTTGTTTCTTTCTTGAAGTTAGTAAGGCAAAAAAATGAAAATTAAAAATACATATAATCAAGACTAGAAATTGGAAAGTCCTCTTTCCTGAAGACTTTCCCATCGAGGAGAACGTACGTACTGTTATAAATATCTTCCATAAAAGTGAAATAAACATCCTGCAGAAGACTTCTACACAGTAGCTGACATAAAATTAATGTCTCGTATTTTCTTGGCTCCTTCAGACCCGGCTGTCCCATCGCCCAGCCCGGAATCTGTTCTACCAAGTCTAGGTGATGTAATGGATGCAGTGAAAGCCACATTTATGGAGGCTGTGAAGATCTTAAAGGATGATGGAGTAGGAGCGGTTTTTGAACAGGTTGTGGAGGAACTAGGGCCACTAGAGAATATAGCTGAGAAACCTTCAGTGACAGCTGACAATACAGAAGATGGATTACCTGCAGTGGTGCATGAACATGGAGACAACGAAACAACAAGTCTCACTGATGAGAATGCAAAGCAGGAGCAAGCCGAACCAAAATTAAACTCATCTGAACAAATGCTGGTGCTTCAGGATGAAGAGCAAGGCAGACATGGGGCAGGGTTGAGTCAGAAACCAGGTGAGAAACAAGTGGAGGTGACTTCCCGACGAAATAAATCAGACGAAGAATCAGTTCAGGAGGTAGAGGATCCGGTTCCAATCATAGCTCGAGATCTAGTGGAGTTAACCCAAGAACCAAAAGAATCATTTGAGCATGAATCAGAAGACAAGAGCCCCAGTGATCAAAAGGAAGCTGAACAGGATGAATCCCAAGTTTGGTCTTTTGAATCAGCATCAGTAGGAGAGCGAGAGCGAGCAGGAGTAGATGTAGGAAAACATCAGCAGGTTGAGGCAGAACTGGTAAAAGTTCAAGAGCAAGTTCAAAAGACCCAAGATACTTATGAAATTGGAGAAATGGAGATAGAAGATGGGCAGACAAAAGACGTGGAGGCAGATATAGAGTCAAAGATCCATAAAGGAGGACTGTTTGAGCTGGCTAAACAAACAGAACCACAACCTGATCAAGACCAAGCGTATGGTCAAGTAACCGATGATGACTTAAAAGTGAGAATAGTGGTTGAGGAGAAACAGAACCAAGATGAACAGAGACAAGTAGATGTTGGAGGACATGTGGTTGAAGTCAAGACTGAGAAAGAAGACATGGGGGGAGACGGAGCCCACATTGGTGAAGAGTCAGTAGGAAGAGAAGCCGAGATGGAGGGTCTGATCGCAGTATCGAAAGCAATAGAGAAGACTTCTCAAGAACTAGGTAACTAAGTCTCAATCACATCCTACTGTACATTTACACTAAGAAGCAGCAGATTTCAGTAACACTGGCATGCAACAAAAAGATTTTTAAAAAATGTATTCAGTGCAAATTAGGTATGATGTCTTTAAGTGACAAATCCAAACGACTGGCTCAAATGATTCCTCAGACCAGTTCTGTGTTGCGTGTGGTCAGACATTTCCTTAGTTCCCCACTCGCTCACAGCATTAGCGCCTACATTCAATTTAATGCTTGACATGCAAAAATGTGATAACTATGTTTCAACATCAACATATCCGTTTGTATACAACCTCTCATGGTGGCACGGTGGCTTAGTGGTTATGTTCTCCCTGTGCTTCAGGAGTTTCCTCTGGGTATTCCGGTTTCCTCCCCAGTCCAAAGACATGCACTGTAGGCTGAGTGGTATTTCCAAATTGTCTGTGGTGTGTGAATGCATGTGTGATTGTGCCATGCAATGAGTTGGCACCCTGTTCAGGGTCTCCCCTGACAAACGGCATGGAAAATGGATGGGTGGATAGTTGGTGCCTCAGTGAGCTAGTACAGTTAGCTTGCTTTGCTAGTTATCACAGTGAATCGAACGTTAATTTAATTTGTGTTGAACTAGTAAGCTTTAGACACTATATATATAAATCCCATATATATATATATATATATATATAGCTACTCCCTACTCCTGTTCTGCTTCTCAAAATATAAACATACTTGTGGTTTAAACCAGTGCAGTGCTAACCAGAATAAAGCAGTTGCTAAGTATAAATGAATGAATGAATGAATGAATGAATGAATGAGGTAAACATGTTATGCACCAAGTACTTTCCCGTAGTAAAGAACGAGCTTCATATCTGGGCGGCTGTGGCTCAGTCGGTAGAGCGGGTTGTCCACTAATCCACTAATCGTGGGGTTGGTGGTCCGAATCCCGGCCCGGGTGATCCCATGCCGAAGGCTCCTTGGCCAAGACACTGAACCCTAAGTTGCCCCCGATGGCAAGCTAGCACCTTGCATGGAAGCTCTGCTACCATTGGTGTGTGAGTGTGCACTTGTAAGTCGCTTTGGATAAAAGCGTCTGCTAAATGAATAAATGTAAATGTAATCTGACCTTCTGCATAAAAGTAAAAACCTTTTTTGTTGTATCCTGCACTATCCACTATTCACATGAGAGACTGTACATGGCCGAAATGTAAGGTTTGACCCCAAAGTTGTATCCTTCTGTTTATTCCAGCATTTATTACTATTATAAATGTATTTATTTATTTTTTTATACAGAAATGCTGTGGAGAAATAAGACACCTCAAGATAACAGATTAAATGCATGATAATATAACAATATAGAGGAACCTGGACAACATAAATGTAAGCATATAAAGGCTTCCTAATGTGTTTAAATAAATAAATTAATAAATAAAAATCCCAACCAACAGATAATTATGCAAATACAAGAAATAAGAAAACATGCAAATGAGATTCAGATGCTTTGAATCCCCAAACTCCACAGAACACAAAATACATTTAACACGAATATTAACCTATTGCTCTTTTTTAAACTGAGTTGTGTGAGTTTAGCCGAGGGCTGTAACCTCTGGAACCTTCCACTAGTATATTTCATATGATTAACTGCTAGTCCAGTTCTTTTCTCCATGTTCTCCTGGCCTACACTGATGGGTTTCACACATTAATATACCTTCATGGACATAGTCTGCAGTAAAATAGGAGCTGGACTACATATTGGTCTAAAATTATGGCAATCTTATTGAAACTTGTTAGATCGGTCACAATTAAGTGCGCACAAGTGTGTATCTGATATTCAAGTACCATTTAGGATTCTGTGCATGACCTTCAGTGTTGGTCTCACCTCCCTGCTGTAATTTTCATCTCTATGCTAAATGTCTCCCCTGGGTCACAGTGGCAGTCATTTTGGATACAAGGTATTTGAGATGGTGTCCAATATGTTGAATGGTCTGCATGCTATAATTGTTTTGGAATTATTTAAAATGACAAAGTTCAGGACAGTCAAGAAAGTTTGGACTTTAGTCAAGAAAATGTGTTTCTTTTTGTTCCGAAGTTACTATTTTGCTTGAGTTGCTACATTGGTTATTATAAACCAGTCCCTCCATTATTTTGCAATTTTGCGATAGTGGAAAGAACGTAAAATCAAACAAGCTTTGGAATGTTCTTAGGCGCTTGCAATTTTTCAAATTCACATCAGATTTGGTAAAAGACACGTCATGTGATGTCATCACAACGCGCATTCAGCCAAAGCCCTCTTCGAATTCACGTGCGTCGAACATGAGTATCTCATTTACCAACAAACATTTAGATTTAGATTCAGTTTTAGATTTTGATTGGGGCTAGAGTTAATTGTAGATTTAGATTAGGTTTAGACTAAGATTAGGTTTAGATTTAGATTTAATTTGAGATTTAGATTAAATTTAGGTTTAGATTTCGTTTTCGATTAGGTTTAGATTTAATTGTAGATTTAGATTAAGTTTAAATTTAATTTTAGATTTAGATTAGATTTAGTTTTAGATTTTGATTAGGTTTATATTTAGTTTTAGATTTAGATCACATTTAGATTAGGTTTAGATTTAATTTGATATTTAGATTAGATTTAGGTTTAGTTTTAGTTTTTGATTAGGTTTAGGTTTAGATTTAGTTTTAGATTAGGTTTATGTTTAGTTTTAGATTTAGATTAGGTTTAGATTTCGTTTTAGATTTAGATTAGGTTTAGGTTTAGATTTAGTTTTAGATTTAGACTAGGTTTAGATTTAATTGTAGATTTAGACTGGCACTCTGTCCAGGGTGTACCCGTTTAGATTAGTTTTAGATTTAGATTAGGTTTAGATTTAGTTTTAGATTAGGTTTAGGTTTAGATATAGATTGAGTTTTCAGCTAAACAAATGGTCAAGCAAAAAAGTTAAGTCAAGTTTTGCCTGCAACAATCACAGCAAAACTCTGCGTAATCCTGTACACACTGGAATATACACCAAATTGCCAGATTATTAAATTTTGTGTGCCTTGATATTCCATAAACATCTTTTCTGTGTTCTTAGCGTTTCTCTTAAAAAATTATGTATAAACTACCTACATTCTAGTTCTTATTTATTGCCATTACAGTAGGTATAAAACCTGAATCTACTTTCAAGAACTGTATAAAAATAGTTTGTGATTAAGTCATAAATAAGAAAGAATAAGGAATAAAACATCCATGGTGTATGATATTATAGGAATCTAATCATCGACGGGGTGCAGCCTTACTCTATGTGAAGCACAGTTATTGTTAATAAAGTTGTTTATTGTTCAATAACTGCACATTTTATAGTGTTTAATTTCTCTAATGATGAAGCTGTTTTCTTTATTAGACAATGATATGTCATACTGTACTTTTTATCCATTTATAGTTACCAAGTGCTGATACTTACAAAAAAAGTTGCTACTATAGAAACAATAACGTATTCAAACAAGCGCATTAATACTGTATAAACCTGTGATCTTCAGTCCGCTCAGTGCTACAGTTATAGAAAACAAATCAACTCCTTCTGACCAATCAGATTCAAGACCAAAGATTGAGAATGATGTGGTTTAATGAAAAAATAATGCTTAGTGGTGTGCACAGAGTGAATGAGGTCAGGTTTAGTTTTATATCCATCCATCCATCTTCTATACCGCTTAACCTTCACTTCAGGGTCACGGGGGAACCTGGAGCCTATCCCAGGGATCATCGGGCACAAGGCGGGGTACACCCTGGACAGAGAGCCAATCCATCGCAGGGCACAATCACATACACATTCACACACCCATTCATACACTACGGACACTTTAGACATGCCAATCAGCCTACCATGCATATCTTTCGACTCGGGGAGGAATCGAACCCCCAACCCTGGAGTTGTGAGGCGAATCTGCTAATCACTAAACCACGGTGTACCCTAGTTTTATATGTTTTCATTCTTGATGATGGATTCAGATGTTTAGATAACATGGAACGTCATTTCTAAACCATATTATTGTATAATGTCTAGCCACAGATGTAACGCAAGAGACTAATGAGCTGAATGACATTGTGACGTCCAGAGACCCAGTGATCAACTGGGATGTCCCGACACTGGGCATCAGTGGGAAGGCACTCCCTCCGTTTCCAACTGTGGCTATACTAGTCGAACTCGGAGAAAGTGATGAACTAGTAGAGGAACCTGCAGATAAAACACGTACCTGTCAACACAAACACACACACAATACCAAAACACTCACAGCCTACTTCTCTTTGTACTTCTGCTTCTTGTTGTGTCTAGCGGAAAACATGTTTACAAAATGTCCTGCTGTTCTTATTTGTTGTTCTTATTCCTGTCTGTCAGTCTCATTCTCTCACTCTTATTTGATCTTTCGCAAGAGCCCACCACTCCAAAGCAGGAAGCCTGGAAGATTGGAGTGATAGCGTTAGCATTCTTCCTCATTCTGCAGACCCTCGTCACTGCTGTCTACATTCTGAAATGCAAGAGAAGAAGAAACAGGTTTGTGTGAGGAACATGTTTATAACATTTTATCACTCTCCTAAATGTTTGTGTACAACCAATGTGTGTTTGTTGCAGTTGCGCAGTCCCAGAGAGAGTGTGCGAAGATGGAATCGAAGCTGTTGAACACGATGCAGCAAACGCAGACACTGACGGACAGTGAGCGCGCACACACACACACACACACACACACACACACACACACACACACACACATACACACAAATGTGTTGCAAAAATGCTCATGTGCACAGTCCTCTTCAAGTCATACAAGAGGTTTTCAATAGGATTTAAGTCTTGACTTTGACTGGGCCATTCCAAAACATTTATCTTGTTCTTCTTCTGAAGCCATTCCTTTGTTGACATTGATTTGTGCTTTGGGTTGTTATTGTGCTGGAAGCCTTCACGCTTTGTGCCAAAATAGATTGGTATGTGGACCTATGCATGATTACCTTTATCTCAACTAGAGGCCAAGTTCCAGCTGAAGAGAAGCAGCGCTATAGCATGATGCTGCCACTACCATGCTTCACTGTACCTTTTTGAATTTTAGAATGCCCAAAATGTTCTACCATGGTCTCATCAGACTATAACACATCTTCCCACATGTTTTGACAAAATTTAGGTGGGCTTGGATGTTGTTGTTTGTTTTTATGAGAAAGGGAATCCATCTAGACACCGTACCCCATATCTCAAATATGTGAGGAATACAGAAATTCCTGCAACAACTTTAATGTTACCATAGGTCTCTTGCCAGCCTTCCGGATAAGTTTTCGTCATTTCTATTTGTTTTTCCACCTCCAGTTTTATTGGTTACTATATCATATATCACAGATCTGACAATACAGTTGCATAAAAAAAGGCTATTGCATTACTGACCGTGTTTGTTTATAGGACCACAGTGGATGACCTCCCAGAGTGCTCCGCAAACCAGCAAGAGACGTTCGCTATGATTCCAATTCACACACACAGTATGGTGGAGAAGTCATTCAATCATTGAACTTCTGTTCTTTAGAGCTACTGCTTCAACACCACTGCCTCAAATATACTGTATGTGTGTTTGCATCACTGTGACCGTGATATATAGTCTATATATATACACTACCACTCCAACGTTTGGACACTCTAGATCAGGGGTGTCCAATCTTATCCACAAAGGGCCGGTGTGGGTGCAGGTTGTCATTCTAACCAAGCAGGAGCCACATCTGATTCCAACTGTTTAATCAGTTGATCTTGGCTTTCAATAGACTCAGATGTGGCTTCTGCTTGGTTGGAATGAAACCTTGCACCCACATCGGCCCTTTCCGGATAAGATTGGACACATCTGCTCTAGATAGTTGCATCACGGTCTGGGAAAACCTGTCGGATGTTTGTATGTTGATACTGGAATTCTGGAAAATAGCCCAAAATTATTTTTATTATTAGTTTTTTTTGTTGTTTTTTTTTGCTACTAGCATATTTTGACATCTCTACTGTAAAATAAAATCAAGAAATTTAGTCAAGAGAACAGAACTAACTGTATGAATCAGCAATTATCAACATTTCCTGCTGTCAACATGTAATATTTGAAAATTTGTAATTTTTCCCCTAAGTAGATTAGGTTATAAATGTAGCAGTAGGTAAAGTGTCTTTCAGTGGAATTTGAGTAAAATCACCAAATCCATTTGTCTACAATATCACATTTGTTTGTTTTTAAAAGCTAGAATGTTACTTGGGATTGAAATACTGTATGTGCAAATCATTTGGCAAATTTAGTTCAGGAAAACCTGCAGTTTTCAAAACTCTGTATAGTAAAAATCTAAATTTCCACATGTGATGGGTTTTCCCAGGCTGCCACACATGTATTTCATTGTTGTGAAGATGCTTATTTGTCACGCATGTAAATAGTGAAGCTAATGAATGTGTGTAAACTTTGCCTATGAATCAAAATGTGTTTTTCCAATAAGTAGCTGTGATTTTTCTTGAAATTGCATTTCAATAGAAACAATTGGAAAAATAAAAGCTTCCTAGCTGAAGGTCCTCCTAAACCTGGTTGAGAAGATTGGTATGATATTGGTGTGATATGTTATTTTATAGTGTCAGTGTCTTCATTATTATACTAAATGAATAGAAAATAGTACAAATGAAACAGAACCATGTTTCTAGACTTTTGATTGGTCGTGTGTGTGTATGTATATAAGGTCTGTTCTCTATGTACCAGATTAATTGTTAAACCTATGTTATGGATAACATTGATATGTTCAAAATAAAGTAAAGTTACAGGGTCACTGTGTTTGTTTTATTATCTGTGAGCTACAATGCAAAAATAATGAATTTTTTCCATCATGTCATACTGTAGGTGGGAGGAATAGGAATGAAGAATATAATACAATTCCTTGGAGTTGTACCAGGTTTTCCATGATTGTGGTGAGATGTTGCACTGGACATTACATTTACAAACATAATGATAATGAGAATTTATTGGTCACATATACAGTAGAGCAGAGTGAAATTGTTTTCTTCGCATACCCCAGCATGTTAGGAATTTGGGGTCAGAGTGCAGGGGCAGACATGATACAGCGCCCCTGGAGCAGAGAGGGTTAAGGGCCTTGCTCAAAGGCCCAACAGTGGCAGCTTGACAGTACTGGGACATGAACCCCCAACCTTCCTATCGGTAACCCAGAGCCTTAACGGTTAAACCACCATTGTCCCAAACATGTATGTACATGTAAAAGACATAAAAACAGCTAAATTGTCCTTCATAACAACTTATGTGCATATTTGAGATGGATAACGTAACATTAATAAACCCTCTACAGCACTTAAACAGCACTGTCCTAGGCCACTATAACTACACTTACTCTGAAATATAATCACTCAAATAATTTTTCAAAATGTGATATTTATTTTTTTGCAGTAATGTGTGAATCCTTTTAACACCTCATGCCTGAATATCCTCCTCCATGAGACATCCATTATAACTTATGGAAAATGTATTTTAGTGTTGCATTCATCATTCACTCAACCCTGTTAGCTCAACACATTCACCCCAGTGAAATATTTGGAATATGCTATGAGTCACATGTTTAACAAGAAGTTGCATAGACAGAATTTCCCAAAGCTCATGGGAAGAAGAAAACTAAGCACTCTCCAGTAGTATCGACTGGGAAGGTCACTTTGAAAGTACAACTCCGGTCCACAGTATTAATCAAAACAAAATATTTGAAGTAAATCATTAGAATGTCGTTTCCTGTCCACATGGCATTAGCATAAATGCTAGCTAACCACATTGTGTTTCTTTGCTAATTCTATGCTAAACACTTTTACTCATTTAAAAGCAAAATGCAGCCATGTTTAGCAATGAAACCGTGTAGAAAATGAGATATTGTTGCCTGACATGGGTTAATACAGTTTTTGAATGGTTTGCATTAATACACTGTTAAAAGATTTGATTCAGTTTTAAGTATTAAGTTTTAAGTGTTATCATGGATTCCCAGTTTTAATGCTGGTTATTTTAATATTCTCAATCAAACATGATATGGTGTGGATTTTATACAGTTCCTTTGAAAGCATTGGAGGGCAATTCAATTGTTTTTACTACACATTGAAAACATTTGGATTTGAGATCAAAAGGTTAAAATGAGACGATAGATCTAAATTTCAGCTTTCATTTCCTCATATTTGCATCTAGATGTGTTAACTTTAAAACACGGCTACACAATTTTTAGGTGAGCTAAAGAATACGAACAGAACGTCTTAAAGTAAATGAAAGTAAAAAAAAAATAATAAAAAAAAAACACTCAATATTTGATGCAAAACATAAAAGCTCATCAGTCCAGCATGGTGGCGGTAGTGTCATGGCTTGGGCTTATATAGCTACTTCTGGAACAGGCACACACATATTTATTGAAAATGTAACTCATGATAGTAGCAGAAGAATGAATTCATAAGTCTACAGAAACAATAGGTACGTCTCAATTTGTGTACTTTTGCACTATTCTATGCCGTTTTTTAGTATAAATAGTGCGAGAAGTGCGTTCACACTGAAAATTCCATAATATTGAGTGTATTGAGATATGGAACCAAATATTGAGTGTAATTTACTTTAATTTACTTTAAGACTATCTGATCCTATACTTTTCCTAGCCTAATAAATTTCCTAAATAGACACAAATTATTCTGAGCTATACGAAATAATAGAATGAAAGAAAAGTACTTGCTAAGATGAAAACATTTCTTGGTTCTCGTTTTCTCCCTTTAAGTGCTCTTATACTTTCTATTGGCATGAGAAGCAAGTCTCTCTCTCTCTCTCTCTCTCTCTCTCTCTCTCTCACACACACACACACACACACACACACACACACACTCTCTCTCTCTCTCTCCTTCTCTCTCTCTCTCTCTCTCTCTCTCTCTCCCACTTGTGGCTGCTGATCACGAGATGAAGGGATCAGTGAGATGAGTGCAGTCATGAGGGGAGGGTTTTAAAGAATTTCCATGGATTTGTAGAATTGTAAAGCAGTGAGTCATACAGAGAACGAGAGAAAACTGATACCAGGTACATGAATTTATTTTTTAATTCATATATATTTTATTGTATTGTCAGAATGAAGACAAATCATAAATAATCAAACTGTGTGTGTGTGTGTGTGTGTGTGTGTGTGTGTGTGTGTGTGTGTGTGTGTGTGTGTGTGTGTGCGTACCATTGTACAGCTATAAAAATCCTTATTTAATTATCACAAATACTGATTTTGCAATGGACAAATGTTGAGGAACTTTTAACTTGTAACGTTTGGCTTTTACACCACACCACACTACTTATGAATGCGTGACAGGTCATACTTTTTATCCATTTATAGTTACTTTTGTAGATCGTTAGAGCAGCTCATGCTTAACCACTTGTTTCTTGACATTAATAAAAACGCTGTTTGTTACTGTATAATACCAAGAAATCCTCCATCCTCGAGACATTTCTTAATCGTAAAATTTTACACGTAAATGTTACAGCTTTACCTTTTCCTGTTACAAAGCACTGGAGACTCCCCTTCCATAACTGCTCCTTAGACAAAAAATCTCAACAATTACACACTACTGTATTTGAATCCTAATGTATTAAATCATGTATTAGATTGAGCACATTTATATGAACCGTGCATCAATCAACACCTTCTGACCAATCAGCTGAGGTATAAGTTAATCTTTATTAGCATTTATCCTGTGATTTGTGTTTTTAGGGTAATGCTATAAAGCATTGACAGTGTGAAAGATACACTGACCATACAGTATTTGGCTCTGAGAATGTAGTGTTTGAAACCTAAATCGAGAGTTCTGTGTTTGAACAGGACCTGCATGTAGACAGGATGCGGCAGAGTGTGTTTTCGCTCTGCGTGTACATCACGGTCACCTGGGCGCAGTTCCCACGTGAGTGTGTGACACCCCAGGTCCTGCGTAGTGCCACCTGCTGTCCATCTCCCACTGCCTTGGCCAACGATGAATGTGGAGTGAGGACCGGGCGGGGCCGGTGTATGCCAGTCGTCGTTGATTGGCGGCCACACGGACCTCAGTACCCTCACGACGGACAGGACGATCGGGAACGATGGCCGCTGCGCTTCTTTAACAGGACCTGCCAGTGTAACACAAAATTTAGTGGGTACAACTGTGGATGGTGCAGATATGGGTTTACTGGAGTAAACTGTGATCAGAGAATAAGTGTGGGTGAGGATCACACACCCAAACACACACACACACACACACACACACACACACACACACACACACACACACACACACACAAATACTTTTTCCCTTCACTAACAATTTTGTATTTTTAAAGAAGAAGAATCAAGAATTCAGTATGTCTGTGGAATACATTGTATACTAACTAGTATTAATTCTTGTTTTAATGCACCTGGCAAGTCAAAGTGATGAATTTGGAATGGGATGCAATATACTCTACCTTACATTTGGTCAATTAAACTTGATTTTGTTACTGCACACTACATTTACACCCATGTTTATCATTCCTATGTCATCGTGAATCCAGTGCGTCGTAACATCATGCAGATGTCCCCAGAAGAGAAACAAGCTTTCGTGAACGCTCTGGATCAAGCCAAGAGAACGGTCCATCCTGATCTGGTTATCTGCACACGACGCTACCAGGAGCTCTTTGGCCCAGACGGAAACACGGTTCAGTGTGAAAACGTCACCGTCTACAACTTTTTCGTCTGGACTCATTATTATTCTGTTGGGAAGACGTACATGGGTCCTGGACAGCAGAGCTTCGGAGGCGTGGACTTCTCTCACGAAGGTCCAGGATTCCTGACGTGGCACCGGTTCCACCTGCTGCAACTAGAGCACGATATACAGGTGAGGGGAAAAAGGAGACATTTGAGAGCTTTTTGTGGAACGGAAAGTACATAGTATATTAAACATCGAATGATATAAAAGTACAAATACAAATTATATAAATATATGTACAATATATTAGCCTCAGATTCCGGTTTTGGGTTGACAGGAAGTGGAACGCCATGTGGTATTTTTGCTGTTGTAGCTTGATTCACCTCATGATGAGGGGCTTAGCGGTTAAGACTCTGGGTTACTAATCGGAAGGTCAGTGGTTCAAGCCCCAACACTGACAGGTTGACAGGCCTTTGAGCAAGGCTCTTAACCCTCTCTGCTCCAGGGGTGCTGTATCATGTCTGTCCCTGCGCTCTGACCCAAACTTCCTAACATGCTGAGGTATACGGAGAAAAGAATTTCACTGTCCTGTAATCTATATGTGATTAATAAAGACTATATCTATCCATCTATTATCTGACATGTTGTGCATTCTGAGATGCTTTCCTGCTCAACACGGATGTAACACGGATGTAACAGTTAGAACCACTAAGACCTGTCTGGCTGTTCTCCTCATCCGCTATCATCAACAAGGAATTTCCACTCGCAGAACTGACACTTACTGGATGTTTTTTGTTTTTCGCACCACCCTATCTCAAGACAAGTTTCTGAAACGCTCAAACCAGCCCGACTGGCACAACCCCCACCCCCCACCCCCCCAAAAAAATAAATAATAATAAAAAATGTTTCATTCAAAGGCACTGAGATCACGTTTTTCCCCCTTATTCACATTCCAACATTGGCTCTTGACATTTATGTATCTTCTTGATTTTATTCACGGCGCTGCATAAAAATCCACGTGATTGGTTGATTGATTGGATAATTGCATGAATTTTGCAGGTGTACTTCTAATAAATCTACTGAAGTGAAAACCTAAGACGTGAAAAAATAAAATGAAATTGTATTTGATGCTAAAAACGTGATCTTGGGTTGTAGGGTTATTAAACCATGAACTCATTCTCCTCTACACGTTCGCGTGTAGGACATGCTCGGGAACCCGACATTTGCTCTGCCATACTGGAACTTTGCGATCGGAGGGAACGAGTGTGATATCTGCACAGACGAGCTGCTCGGAGCCAGGAGTAGCTTCGACATGGACAGCATTAGCTCTAACTCCGTGTTCTCTCAGTGGAGAGTGATATGTGAGGACGTGGAGGAGTACGAGACGCAAGGGAC
The DNA here is from genome assembly GCA_022414735.1 of Noturus placidus. Taxonomy (NCBI): domain Eukaryota; kingdom Metazoa; phylum Chordata; class Actinopteri; order Siluriformes; family Ictaluridae; genus Noturus; species Noturus placidus. The sequence goes on from JAFFST010055727.1 coordinate 154,509, forward strand.
CATCTGTAACAGTGAGAAACTTGCACGCACGAACACCCATCAAATATTTGTGGCATTTAACTGTAGATGTGGCGTACACAAAGGCCTGGCTATATGCTGGCTCGTAATGCACGCACGTATACATGCACGTCCCTCTATGTTCCTTCAGACTCATATGTAGAAATATAGAAAGCATGAATTCTAAGCATGCACACGCAAAGATTTGACAAAGATACAAGTTTCCAAAATAAGCAAGAAACAAATGATGCTTACCATCATGTATCGTACTTTTCTCAACTTCTCGACAAGGTGAGAAAAGGGAAAAGGATGACGTAGAAAGGACCTTTTTTAAGCTACCCACTTGGAGTCATGGTCAGAAAATGATCATTTTGAATATTTGTACTCAGCTAAGAAACGTGCCAATGGGAATCCTCCATTAATTGAAGGAAGTACAACACTGATATCCATTGAATGTTTCAGGACATTATTCCGGCCCTTAAATGAGCTAGTACCAGGCATAAACGTTATCCCAGTAGCTGCTGCACAGAATCCAAAAATCAATTCAGAAATGTTCTAAAATGCTGTGGTAGACTTTAACGATGGATCTTATAAGTCGCTAGACATTACAGATGGTGGACTTTTTGTCCTTTACACTTCTCAGTTCCGTTAACGCTCATTTCAGTTGCCTTTGCGATTGCAATACATATTGTAGCCAGTAGATGGCTCCAAAGAACTAACTGCTACATATGAAAAATATCCCATATAGCTGTATCTTCTGCTCTACAAATGAGATATCTCTGGATTTTCTGAGTGTGTGTGTGTAGGTACAGAAGGAGGTCCAATCAGACGAAATCCTGGAGGGAACGTGGCTCGGCCGATGGTACAGAAACTACCGGAAAATCAAGATGTCATCGACTGCCTAGAGCTCAACAATTTCGATACTCCTCCGTACTACTCCACCTCGACCTGGAGCTTTAGGAATACTATTGAAGGTAAAACACACAGCTTCATAAGATTCTATATGGAATCTTAAGTAGAAATACTATCGCACACACGCACACGCACACCCACACACCCACACACACGCACACAGCTTGCTATTTGGAACCCATTAAACCAACATGGACACATATTATAGAATATTACTTTGTGTGTATGTGTGTGTGTTGTTAGGTTACAGCACCCCCCAGGGGAAATATGACCCAGTGGTGCGCAGTCTACACAATCTGGCTCATCTATTTCTGAATGGTACAGGAGGTCAGACCCATGTGTCCCCCAACGACCCCATCTTTGTCCTGCTGCACTCCTTTACTGATGCCATCTTTGATGAGTGGCTACGTAGACACCCCCCTGGTACACACACACACACACACACACAACTAATTAAACTAAACATTTAGCCACCAGCAAAAACAGAGCAACGAATTAAACAGAAGTCCTGTACCCAACATACACCAAACACCCCCCTCCTCGTACACACAAACACCATGATTCATCCCGGGTGTGTTTCAGGTACAGTGTTTTACCCTAAAGAAAACGCTCCCATTGGTCACAACTGGCATTACAACATGGTTCCTTTCTGGCCACCGGTCAAAAATGCGGAAATGTTAGTCTCGGCACCGGACAGTCTTGGATACACCTACGAGGTCCAATGGCCAAGTGAGTGAAACTCTATTATACCGTAAATGCTTTCATTTCATATGCTTGAGTGATTTTTTTGCTTGACTCAAAGTAACCAACAAACATTTTAAGAACTTCACGCGAGTTTTCACTTTCATGAGCGGTCACTTTCATGTGAATGGTCCGATACATGTATGAAGCTTGCAGTACAAATTAATGTGAACGAGAATTGTTACATGATGCTTTTACAAGGTTCATTCCGTCATCCTTAGTAACTGCCTGGTCAGGATCAGGTGGTTTATATTAGGCTACAAGTTGTCTGTCTATGTCTATCAGTTTTTGCTCTGTATGTGAACTAAAATTTACATTGCTTGTCCCCCCAGCTCGGCCATATACAGTCTCAGAGATCATTACCATTGCTATAGTGGTTGTAGTACTGGTGGTGATGGTGGTAGGTGGAGTCACTGTGTGTTTTGTCCGAGTGTATGGCTCACGCGAAGGGCTGGAGCCACTGCTTGGGGAACATTTCCGGCACTACTCAGAAGACAATCACAAGTTTCACTACGCAGCCTGAAGATGAGTGTTTGGTTTTTATTTTGGACATGTTACGTCATTCATCAGAGAATTTCAGAAACCGTGTCTCTGACACAATACTAGCTACTCAAATGACAATTTTAATACCGTTCTTACACCGCAGCTATTATGGTTTTAAAACATGCCGAATTTTGTTTTACGTGCAAATAACCGAGGACAAAAAACACTTTAACGTGCTCTTAATTTGAATTACAGCATTACCTTCCTCCCCAGTGTAACAAACGACTCGTTAAATGATCTGTTCTAAACTCCTCCTTTCAGAGAGCATACTCTGCTCTGGTTGGTCAGATGTCCCGATCTGTTGTGATTGGTTTACCGCTGTCAGCGTGTGTTGAAAAGGAAACGCCCACTACCATAACGAGTTTCAGCTCCATCTGTCAGCGAGCAGCCGATGAAGACCAGAGGCGGGGGTTTTTGTTGCAAACCTACGTAAGTTATTACAGGAAGTAAAGTCTGGAATTACTAACGAGTCATTTCAGCTGTTCAGAATCGATTCTTTCTTTTGGGAGTCAATAAGTCGGTCTGTCGTGCGCTTTGATTTTTCAAACTTTGCAGACTATTTACATTCACAAGCAGCTACGTATATAACACATTACATGAAAGGTAACATTGGAAAAACCATAATAGGTGCACTTTAACACACATCCCTTCTCACACATGCCAAGCACCACTTAGAATAATTATATAAATGTAAAATAATATTAGTGTTCGAAGAGAAGAAAACCGTATACAAAGCTCATGATGCGTTTATTATATGGAGCTTGTGCTGACACCTAGTGTACAATTTTGGGATAGTAAAATAACTGCGTATTTTAGTGTAACAGCACAGTCTGTTGCGTTTTAGCCCTTATATTACGCAAGCCATCGATTGTGTGGTTATGTCAAATTATTATTAATGTTTTCAGCAGTGGTTTTCTATCAACATTCACAAAAATGCACTGAAATGCTGTTACAAAATACAAAATAAAATGTAAGGGAAAAATAATAAATAAATGTGTGTCATATTTTTTAATTGACAGAAAATCCAGATTATGGAAATGAAACTAACTCTCCAGTGAACAATTTAACTGCATTCTTTTTTTTTCTTAGCAGATTTCTGTGTAGGGATGTTTAAAATGAAATCTGCTAGTTAAAATGATCATTATTTCTTTGTTTTATGTAATGACAAACTGTATACAGCATAGAGGGTTATCTATTATTCTGCTCTAGTTATAAATTATCCTCTTTTTTAATTTAAATATATTATAATTTTTTTTATTGATTTTTATTTTATCATTATTTCTATCAAAGTTAATCTACTTGCCTCACAACTGTTATTAATATGACATCTATGAGCAACTGTTTCTAAGCGGTATCAAAGAAATGGGAAAGAATTTGGTCCCATCTGGTGGCTGAATGTATAAATAATACCGTGTTTCCCCGATAGTAAGACACCCCCGATTGTAAGACGTATCGGGAGTTTCAGAGGGGTCAGCTAATATAAGCCGTACCCCGAAAGTAAGACATATGTCTTACTTTCGGGGAAACACGGGGGGATTTGCCTCCAGTGACGTGCGGTACAAAGAGTGGGGCTGGGGGTGCGGGCCGCACCCTGGGGGGGGTGCCAGGCCAGTGCCCTCCCCCTCCGACTGAAGAGACAGCGCCGTTTTGATCAGTCTGCCGACAGGTGTCACTGGCTCTGTGTCCTCCCGGAAAAAGGTCAGTGCTGGTCATACAGAGAGAGACCAAGGAGGGGGAGGGGGGTGTGAAGAGATTCTCTGCAGCTCTTATTGTAACCGCAAGATGCAGCTGAGGAGGACTACAAGTCCCAACATACCGGGCTGTGTGGGCTTACAGTTCTCCTCTGCTGGAGCAGTAATAATGTTTTCCGTGGTCCATCAGGACCATGGACAACATACAAAACACGCTGTGTGGGATACTGTATGGGGCTGTAACCTTATGGGAGACTGTGATACGGAACCAC
>JAFFST010055728.1:16076-27573 GCA_022414735.1 Noturus placidus
TATATATATATATATATATATATAACATTAATTGCGCAGGTCGATGTTAGTCATTAAGGTTGTACAGTTAACCATGTCGCATTATAATGAATAGTAAATGAATGAATAGTATAAGTTATGAAGGAATTATTTACAGCACAATATTAGAGGTTTATGAGACATTATGTATTATTATTATCTAATAAAAATGCTCACAAGAAATCATTATCAACCTACAAAGAATTATAATCACAGTTATAATGAATTATTTATTTATTATTATTTTTTTTTTAAACGTGAGCTTCATTGAAAGTGCTACCAAATTTCCTTCCATCAATTGTGAAGGGATGAAAATACATACTATTTAGAAGTTATATTTGAGCATTGTTTTGAAGATGAGTATTTCTGCTGATATATCTGAATGCCTCTAGTGCCAAGCTGGGAATGATAGCATACAATAGTTGGGTTTATACACTATATTATCATGTAGGTTTGGTGTTGGATATGTCTCATATAATGCCTTGTTTTAAAGAAGAAAAGCATGTGCATATAACCTAGATTTTAGTCTGTCTTTAATAGTCTGCCTTTAATAATACATTTGAGAATATACCTAATCAAACCAATGTCCATTTAATGCAATGAGTACCTATCAATAATTATTTCTTAATATCATAAGATTTTCCCTTTTCGGTTCTGTTTATCAGTTTATATTTCCGGTATTGTTGGATACAATCACAGAAACATGAGTGAAGATTATCAGCTTGAAATACACATGCATTCCAATAATCACAGAGGACGTGGCCAAGGACATTTGAAGCAGAGTGTGGAAACACCCAAAGAGAAAAGCAAACAAAAGCTGGAGACACTAGGAAACGGCGAGGGATGAGGTAGGTTGCCATTCACACCGGAAAATGCCAAACACTCGAACTCACACCTACTCTCAAATATCCCCATTCTCTCTCTCTCTCTCTCTCTCTCTCTCTCTCTCTCTCTCTCTCTCTCTCTCGCACACTTTTTGATTGCACATGTTTTCTTGTGTAATTTGTGCAATTAAACATTGGCTGCTAAGCATTGCAAGCAGCAGCTTGTCCTTATAAATAGAATGAAAAAGTGGAGGGATTGTTTAACATCCCCAGTGTACTGTCCAAAAAGGACTTGTCTCACTCACTCTCTCAGTCTGGGTCAGAGGAGTCACCTCTCTCTTTTGTGCTATTCACAGTAGTGGGATTTCTTCCTCTTGTGCTCTGTCAGAGGAGGCTTCCCCCTGAGGATTTGGCCTGTTCTTATAGTGCATATCATTGTGAACATTGTAAGAATGTTTCTTTGAACATTTTCTTTTATTCACTTTTGTCTAAAGTGAGTGGGGTTTTAAGCTTTAAATGTAATAGTAATAGATTAAGGGAAGATGCTTTTAGTCATAGATTAGTCTATTAATGGAATGAGGTTAAAATGTTGGGATATGTCTGCATGTGTGGCTGAGATTGGCAAAACTGACATGTTACCTGGCTATGACAAACAGCACACAACTGACACCCAAGTAAGCCAGCAGAATATACATCCAGATGTCGGGGGAAAGAGGGTTGAGGAAGGAGAACACCCCCGGGTTGGTGCCGTTAGGTTTGCGGTACAGAATACTTATCCCCAGGGTCATGAATGGCTTGGAGAAATCGATGACTTTCTCCCGCACATAGGTGATGGCTAGGGGAGCCACTGCAAGATCAGCTTTCTGTCAATACAAAAGACATGGCAGAAGAGTGATATGCAGTCCATCAGGGCTAAAGGAAGTATTTAGAGGCAATCAAATTAAGAAAACAGAATCCTTACACCCCACCAACTGTCTCACAGCACTTAAGTTTAAATTTAAAGCCCTCCTCCCTCCTGCTATCCTTTTTATGTCTCATTCTTTTCCCAAAGGTTGATTTAGCTGCTACTGGCTCAGCAGTTAGTGAATTGTACCATGTACAGCGATTCTCATGGCTAAGAATCAGTTTCTCTCATGGTAAACTACAGTATTAAACACCTCCTAGGAATATAAATCAGGGTATTTTGTGAATAATGTAGAACTGAATGCATCATTTTCATTTGTTACAAAGCTTGTATTTATAATACATTATATTCAACTGATAAGATAAACTGATGTAATTCTACACTGCTGTCACTTAATGTATCTATAATATATTAAACTATAAAGTGTCCCATAAATCCAGCATCATAGGTTTATCAAAGTTTTTTTGTTTGTTTTGCAAGGAAGAATGGATCGAATTAAATCTGCTCAAAGAACTTGACACCAAAGATAAAATATCGATCAAGCTGTGTAAATAAAAGCTTTTGTTTAGCAGTTTTTAAATTGTCTCCTAAGTTGTTGAACTTATGGGACAGCCTGTAATAAAAAAATCCATCCATCTATCCATCTTCTGAACCCCTTATCCAACACAGGGTCATGGGGGAGCCTGGGGGCATATTATAGACACTTTCTATCTTAAGTCTTAAGTTAAAATCTGATCAGTTAAATTAAGATTTTTCACAAACTTGTATTACAGAAGCAATAACTGGATTTAGGATTCTTGTTTTATCTTACTGCCCTGTGATGGATTGGCACCTCATCCAGGGTGTACCTCACCTTGTGCCTGATGCTCCCTGGGATTGGCTCCAGGTTCCCCATGACTCAGTAGGATAAGCGGTATAGAAAATGGATGGATGGATCTTATCTTACAAAATCTGCTTCATCAAATTTGATAATCAACTCTCAGGTCAGTTACAGAGCAACCAACTACAGCCAACAACTGTGAAGTCACTTTTGATTAAAATGGAGTATGTTGAATAGTAAAATCACTTGCACTATGACTGGTAATGCTCAGTGACGGTTCGTTAGCTTCTGTAATGTTGGTCGCAATTCTTGTGCTAATTGCATTATCATATTTCATGGTAATTATTTCAGTGTTTTGTTGTGAAAGCGCAGCACATCATCTGGGTACTCAAATAGTCTTTCCACCATCAAATATTACAGTTCTTCATCTTTAGCCATTCTTGGACATGGCTATTGTAATGTGACACCAGTGGCGCTGTCCTAAAGTTAAGACACTTTTAGGATTTTTTGTAATGTTGGATGCTTCTGTAATACCCTTTTCTGTAGTTAAGATAAGATAATACACAGGAAATGTTACTCTGTAATAGGTTTTGTCCTAAATGAGGTCCTAACTGAAATTGCCATGATTACCAAAAGACAGGATTAGTATCTTTCTGTAATACACCCCCTGGAGCCTATCCCAGGGAACTCAGGGTACAAGGTGGGAGACACCCTAAATGGGGTACCAACACAATCGCACACAGACTCAGACACGATGGAAAATTTAGATTTGTCAATCAGCCTACAACGCATGTCTTTGGACTGGGGGAGGAAACTGGAGTACCCAGATGAAACCCCTAAAGCACAGGGAGAACATGTAAACTTTGTGCTCAGAGGGCAGAGGCGGAATGGATCCAGAGATGAAAGGCAAACATGCTAACCACTAATAAATTAATAAATACATACAGTACATACAGGTTCATACATACATACATAAATAGCCTTTATCTAACTAAAAACAGAAAGACTGCCCTACGTTATTCTAAATTAAATGAGTTCCAACTACAAAACAGCAGCTTATTTCTTTAACTATTTAGATAATTATATTTTAAACCAAAATTAGGCTGTGTAATATAAATTATTAGATTGTCTGTAACTATTCTCATAGGAGGTAAATTAATGCAAAGTGTAATCAGGTACTGTCTTGCTCCTTTCTCTTTTTTTTCTCCTTCTTGTTTTTCAGTCACTCCTTTGACGGGATATTTTTAATATTCTACACTTCAATGCATTTTCTGTTTCTCTGCAAATTACAGACTGCAGACTGCTGGAAACCTGTCTGGGCCAGTTAGAATCTGTCATGCTCTTATCTGGGGAGAGGAAGCGCACAGGCAAGGAGCATACATCAACTCCTAGACTGTTAGTTATGACGTTTGACGTGCCAAGATGTGCAGAAAAAATAGTTTTAAAAAACCCTGGATAAACAGGGAAAGAGGGAAATGATGGGAAACTGATCCTCATCTCCTTTTCTGCTCCTTTAAGCCTTATACCATAGATTGTTTTCATTGCACGCAATAAGTATGTGATCAATAGATCAGCTGTCAAAAAGAATTGTGTGAGTGTTTGAAATGCAATGAGATGAGCAGAAGGATTGGTGTATGTCTGTAATTGGGTCAGCTATTAGATATTTGGTTTGCACAGGCTGTTTTTTTTTCTGCCTGTCTAGAGCTCTTTTTTTATTTGGGGCTTATTTTGTGTGTCTGAATGTGTTTGTGTGTGTGCGTGTGTGTAGCTATACGATGGAAATTTATGCCAGAAGCTTCACTTTGTATGCTGTATGCAGCCAGTGCTAGACTTTCTCCCATTATTACATCCTCAACTCCATTCATATCGTGCATACATTTCAGGCATGATTATTAAAGGCAGTAGAATCAGCATTTCGTACACAGTTTCAACATACTTGCTATGTGATAAGTCAATAAGTTTTAAGTGCTGCATATTGAACAAAGGATGAAACTCACATGGTCCATGAGCTCACGCACCAGCCCATTCCACTGGCCCGTGCTCTCCTCCTGCGCTCCATACTTTCCGTCCTCGACCAGCCGCACCTCATAGACAAAGCCCAGGATGTGGGCAAGCTCCCGCAGCAGGTCGATGCAGTATCCTTCAAAACGATCATTGCCATGCAGAGGCTTGTCTGACTTCTTGAACATCACATAGGGCTCCTCCTGCAAAGTGAGAGGCATTTCTGAGCTCTACTCACCATGTAAGCGAAGAGGTTGATGTGTGTCTGACAGGGCTTTGAGGTTTGTTTGCATGAACTTACACTGGCACAGAAGGGATGGAAACCCAACTGCTATTAAAGGAGATGCGTGCACACACACACTCACACACTCTCAGTATCAGAAGACAAAGAAAATAGGAGACAGTGGCCATAACGAGAGATAATCTACCCCCTCTACCACTCACTTCACAGTAAGGACCAGATGTGCACCTTAGAGCTGCTCTTTCCACTCTTAGCAGATGCTTTCAAAATAAGATACGATGTGCAGATACCGTGGTGAATGGCACAGGATACAGATTAGTATTTTTGTTAGGAATCTACAACCGTGGTTCTCTCTCTCTCTCTCCCTCTCTCTCTCTCTCTCTCTCTCTCTCTCTCTCGTATGAGACCAAACAATACACTTATTATCAACTCTGACTGAAATATCACAACCATAAGATTTTCCACATGTGATTATTTGAGTAGTATGTGATCACATGTGAAAAACATGTGAAAGTACATCATGCCCTGAAATTGTAGGTGTGAACTCAACTAAATGTGAACAATGTGATCACACGTGAAAACAAATTAAGTGAATCTGAAAAATGGCACCACATACCCTGCATTACATTGAAAATTAACATGAAAAAATATGTAAAATGGTGTATGAGAATTATATGTGAAAATATGTATACAGTGAGGGGAAAAAAGTATTTGATCCCCTGCTGATTTTGTACGTTTGCCCACTAACAAAGAAATGATCAGTCTATAATTTTAATGGTAGATTTATTTGAACAGTGAGGGACAGAATAACAACAAAAAAATCCAAAAAAACGCATGTCAAAAAATTTATAAATTGATTTGCATTTTAATGAGGGAAATATGTATTTGACCCCTCTGCAAAACATGACTTAGTGCTTGGTAATGACTTAGTAATTACTTTTAATTTTCAATGCCCTGGCTGAGGGAAGGAGGTTCTAACCCAAGATTTGATGGTACATGGACCTGTCCATCGTCTCTTTAATGCGGTGAAGTTGTCCTGTCCCCTTAACAGAAAAACACCCCCAAAGCATGATGTTTCCACCTCCATGTTTGACGGTGGGGATGGTATACTTGTCGTCATAGGCAGCATTCCTCCTCCTCCAAACATAGAGAGTTGAGTTGATGCCAAAGCTTAATTTTGGTCTCATCTGACCACAACACTTTCACCCAGCTGTCCTCTGGTGTTCAGATTAAAATTATAGACTGACCATTTCTTTGTTAGTGGTAAATACGTACAAAATCAGCATGGGATCAAATACTTTTCTCCCCTCACTGTAATTTATATATATGTATACAGATATATATACAGATATATATACACACACATACTGACATGTAAAAATACATTAATAGTATAAAAAAATCACATGATTACAAATGAATATTTTTTCTTTTGAAGAATCACAGGTGAAAGCAATTGAATCACTAGTAAAAAATAAATGAATCATAAAACTCACATGTGGAAATATATTAATCATATACTGTGAAAATAAATAAATAATGTATAAACCCACAAGTGAAAATAAGTCAATTGTTTCTAAAAAATAAATTACATGTAAAAATAGAACAATCATGTCTACAAATCACATGAATAGAAGTAAATCAGGTATAAAACTTAAAACAAATCCTTCATGTACAAAAATGACGTGAAAATAAACGCACATGAAATGCCCAGTACATGTGAAAATTCTGTGAAATATCACATGTGATGTGTCTAAAACTCATGTGTTAATTTCACTTGTAAGTTCATGTGACTTTTCTGTAATGGAAAAAAGTGCTACATAAGGATAATTAAACATGTATAGACTTTAGCCATTACAGTTCAGGTCATGTTTCTTTTATAAGAGGACTGCAGTGAATCTTACTGGTTTGGATTGCATTAGACATTTCCCAGCGAGACTGCAGGCATTTAGCTTACGCTATCAGATGCCTCTGCAAGCAGTCCTTCACCCCCAGTGTGACGCTCCAGGGATGTGTGTCATGCCAGTGGAACGTGTCAAACAAGAGATAAGCATTCATCTGCACTCACCCCTCCCAGCTCCGACATATCCACAGTCAAGATGAACCAACGATGAGTAGCTATCGCAGAGCTAAACTTTTATTTACAAATATGAATGCACAGCATCTCTCACCTCTGCTTTCCACTTTTGCACACAGCACAGTGAGATATCTTTCACTTAGATCGTGAAGACAACAGATAAGCTGGTGATGTGAGCATCATTTCAGGAGGAAATGCTTCTGATTGAAGCCAAACTGAAAATTTCTGGAAGTCCACCAATATTAAATGGCCTTTTATAAAGCAAAAGCTCAATAACGTATTCATAAAGCACAAGAGGTGGCTAGAATTGATCCATGAAAGCAAAAATCTCTGATTCAAAATTGTACAACAAATATAGAGGCTAGGTGTCAGTTTTTTTGTTTTTAAATAATAAAAATCCTTGCACTCGTAGGCCCTCATTGCTGTTTACGTCACAATGCATTCTGGATAGTGACAAATGATTGCAACAATCTTGAGTCTGCAGTGACCCTACAGTGATATAAACATGTCTTCGGCCTTTTCAATTTGAACCTGAGTGTAACATAAGCGAGGAGGATACTGTAGCCATTACTCAAAATGTACATCAAATGGAAGACAATCAGAGAGGTAAGGAGGTGAGAGTAGGGCAAATATCATGGTGTCTGTGTAGCAACTGCATGTATATGCCAACTGAGAGCGTTTGTTGTTTAAGGTAAGCATATGGATTAAACTATAATTTTATGATGAAATGTATTATAATACCAATAATTTTAGAGATTATCAGCCATCGGGCCATTGTATACTTTATCCTGTTAATATTCCGATGGCCAGTAAATTGTCGCCATGTTATGAGCAAATCTATGCCATCTACTCAGCTTCTGTGTGTACAAAGGTACTCATATCTTGGAAAGCTACGATTTTTGTGATTTGATTGAAATAAACCATTTTGAGATACTATAACAGCAGCTACAATCAATGCCTTGGTCAGACCATCAATATACAAACAAACACTTACAAAACTGAGGCAACTCACCTCATCTGAAGCTCCATTGTAATCCATTGATCAATAACATCTTAACAAAAACAAGATGTTACACTGGCAAAAGTCCTATCAATCCAATTATGTAATCAAATTTAGTCCACCTTTCAAAAGAGACCAAAACCTTGCATGTATTCCAAATGATTGAAGAACAGCTTTCATTTTAATTTGGGTATGCTTGGCTAGGCATTTTAAGCTAATTTTACACAAGCTTTACGTTATGAGAATATACAGAAAAACTGTACTGGGGCAGTGGTGTCTTGGTGGTTAAGGCTCTGGGTTACTGATTGGAAGGTTGGTGGCTCAAGCTCCAGCACTGCCAAGCTGCCACTGTTGTGTTCTTGAACAAGGCCCTTAAACCTCTCTGCTCCAGGGGTGGCATATCATGGCTGACACTGTGCTTTGACCCAAACTTCCTGTCATGCTGGCTTATGCGAAGAAAATAATTTCACTATGCTGTAATGTATATGCCATTATCACTCATTATAATTATCACAGCACACAAGAACTAGAAAATTACAGCCAAAAGCAGCACAGTGTGGCATTCTTTTGAGTACTCAAGTGCAACCATTTTACATCATCGACTCGAGTGCATTGCGCATTTCACATAATGGCAGCCTCCGTATGTTATAATATGAATTAAACATTAAGGATTTAGTAATGAACATATTTCATATGTTTCTAACTTCATGTATTTTAGTAGGAGAGTTAAGGCCTACAACTCTTCATAGCCGGGGTTCCTTTTAAGACTATCTGTTCCTATACTTTTGCTCACTTAAAAATTGGGTGGTTAAGTTGTTTAACACATCTAGATGTAAAGATCAGGAAATGAAAGCTGAAATTCCAATTTATCAGCTCATATTAATCTTCTGATCTCAAACCCAAATGTTGTCAATGAACAGTATAGAGAACACAACAGAATTGGCCTTGCTATACCAAAACTTTTGGATAGGACTGTATATTATAATATAGTATATGTGTATAATGTGAGAGCATGCATACTAAAGCTCATCTAATGTGGATACCAACTGGACATGCAGAATATGCTAAACTATAAATAAGATTAGAGCTAATCCACCAGGATATACAGTGATTACTTTTATGTTCCCAAAGTTATATGAATTACTAGTGTCTTAAGGGCTTCAATATGAATCTACAATAAACTGTCTACTGTAAATTGTTTATTACCAATTTGACCTTTTAACTGCAAAGTTCACTAATTGAAAATATTATGTACATATTCAGTTTATTTACATGAAAGGTCACAGTGCCCCTATGCTCTATTGCAATATGTACCTAGGGCCTGTCTATTAAAGTGGAGCTGGTATAAACCTTTTCCTCAATAATGCAGCTTTTCTGTGAGCTGAATATAGAGTTCACTTGGGGACCTTAAAGGGGCAGTCTGAATGGCCTTTTGTTTATACATGCTAGCTTCCTATTCCCATGGGCACCTTGTCTCTAATACAGCAGCAGATATGTCCTAAAGCACTGTCAAATGCCCCCCCCCCCTTGCTCTGTGTGTCTGCAAGCTCTGTTTGCACGTGTGTATTGCCATGGTAACAAAGCCACAGTAGAGTGTGTGTCTCACAGCAGTGAGTGAGACGCGCAGCAGCAATAAATCACTGTGGTTGAAGGTTTTTTTTAAAAAAACACATCATATAGTGACTCATCTGTGGAGCTGAATAGAGGACACACCATGAACTAAGCTCTATTGTGTGTCGATGCTGCAGTTATAAGAAGAAAAAAAAAAATGCAAACCAAAGATGGGTCTCCTATACATGTTTACAATTACTATGGTTGAACCAAGTCAGATTCAGAAGGTCTACCAGTCAGTGCAACAGAAATGAGCGGTGGGGTAAACATTGTCATTCAAGGCATTCAGAATGTCACTTGGTGTTAAAATATGGAGGACACTTCACCATGCAGTTAAGTAAACACTGAAAATATGGCTGTAGATTGTCTCTCAATTGCTTCCTGAATAACTCAATAACTCAGAATTTCAAACAACCAAGAGTGCAAGGTTGAAATATTCTATTTGAAATATCCATCTTTCTCATATTTATACATGTACTGCATGATGTGTTTGTGAATTGTAAGTTGGCAGAAAGATTAGGACACTGATTTGTGTCATAGTTAAGGATAGTCATAAACCAGCTACGTGTCTCTGTGTTTAATGTTCAAAGGACAGAGGTTTGATATCAGCCTTATTTCCAGCAAAGCTTCTGAGTAGTTGCATACATTGCAAAACTGACTGTGAGTATAGAGATAAAAATAACAGTACTGGAAGAAATATTAACTTTTCAAGTATTCAAGAGTGCCAGAAGAACCTTCACAAAACGTGCCATTTCTCATGCTATTTCTACACTTTAGCCTTAAGCCAATATCCATTAAAAACATTATTATCCATTATACATGATTGTTTTAAAATTTATATTCTCACATGTACAGTAGGTGTAGACCAAAAATTATATAAGAGGCTTAACTTACAACTTTATAATTCAGACTCAACTGTAATGTATTCAGATTTGTTTTTCGACATAAGGCTAGCAGGTTGAACATTGTCACATTGGTCACTTTAACACCAGTACACCTGAAAATTCATGCAATTATCCCATCAGCTAATTATCTGCCAGCAGTGTAATGCATATGATCATGTAGATACAGGTTGTCATAAAACAAAAAATAAAAGCTTCACATAAAACATCAGAACGATTAATGACTTTGACCATGGCATAATTGTTGCTACCAGATGGGCTAGTTTGAGTATTTCAGAAACTGCCACTCTCATGAGTTTGCACAAAAAAAAAATAATAATAATAATAATCCAGTAAATGGCAGTTCTGTGGTTGGAAACAACTTGTTGATGTGAAGATCAGAGGACAATGGTCAGATTGGTTACAGCTAACAAGAAGAGTACAGTAACACAAATAAGCAATCTTTAGAGCTGTGATGAGCAGAAAAGCCTCTCAGAATGCACAATACACAGTGGATGGGTTACAACAGTATAAGACCATAAAGGGTTCCACTCCTGTCAGCAAACAACAGGAATCTGAGGCTACAGTGGGCACTGGCTCACCCAAACTACTCTGTTTGAAGATTGGAAAAACAGTGCCTGGTATTTTTTCCAATCTTCAGCTGAGCAGGTGTACAGTGATTTTTGCTATTCTGACAAATTTAAACCTACACATATAATATTTGGTACATGGCTCTTGGCTATTTAATTAAGTAAATTATGTTCATTTCACTTTCTTTTTTCTCTTTCATGTTTTTCCTAAGCTACAATTTGTCAGACCGTTATAATTTTCTTTTCAAGTTATAGCAACCAATTTAATTCCTCATACAAGCTTTCTCTATTCTTTAATTTTTGCGTACTTTCTAGCATTCTTATGCTTAAGTTGAGTTTTGGTATTAAAATGTACAGTGGTGTGAAAAAGTGTTTGCCCCCTTCCTCATTTCCTGTTCCTTTGCATGTTTGTCACACTTAAGTGTTTCGGAACATCAAACCAATTTAAACAATAGTCAAGGACAACACAAGTAAACACAAAATGCAATTTGTAAATGAAGGTGTTTATTATTAAAGGTGAAAAAAAATCC
>JAFFST010055728.1:32255-48391 GCA_022414735.1 Noturus placidus
GAAAAGACTGGGCAAAAATGGCCTGCATGGCAGAGTTCCAAGGAGAAAACCACTGCTGAGCAAAAAGAACATCAAAGCTCGTCTCAATTTCTCCACAACACATCTTGATGATCCCCAAGACTTTTGGGACAACATTCTGTGGACCGATGAGACAAAAGTGGAACTCTTTGGAAGGTGTGTGTCCAAGTATATCTGGCGTAGAAGGAACACTGCATTTCATAAAAAGAACATTATACCTACAGTAAAATATGGTGGTGGTAGTGTGATGGTCTGGGGCTGTTTTGCTGCTTCAGGACCTGGAAGACTTGCCATGATAAAAGGAACTGTCTACCAAGAGATCCTGAAGGAGAATGTCCGACCATCTGTTCGTGTTCTCAAGCTGAAACGAACTTGGGTTCTGCAGCAGGACAATGATCCTAAACACACCAGCAAGTCCACCACCGAATGGCTGAAGAAAAACAAAATGAAGACTTTGGAGTGGCCTAGCCAAAGTCCTGACCTGAATCCTATTGAGATGTTGTGGTATGACCTTAAAAAGGCCGTTCATGCTCGAAAACCCTCTAATGTAACTGAATTAGGACAATTCTGCAAAGATGAGTGGGCCAAAATTCCTCCAGGATGCTGTAAAAGCCTCATTGCACGTTATCGCAAACGCTTGGTTGCAGTTGTTGCTGCTAAGGGTGGCCCAACCAGTTATTAGGTTTAGGGGGGCAATCACTTTTTCACACAGGGCCATGATGGTTTGGATTTTTTTTCACCTTTAATAATAAACACCTTCATTTACAAATTGCATTTTGTGTTTACTTGTGTTGTCCTTGACTATTGTTTAAATTGGTTTGATGCTCCGAAACACTTAAGTGTGACAAACATGCAAAGGAACAGGAAATGAGGAAGGGGGCAAACACTTTTTCACACCACTGTAACTGATGTTTACTACATATGTATTTATATTAGCTAAGTTGAACATACTGTATAGTGATAAAATTGAGTTCACATTAGTGAAAAATCAATGTGTCAATTAACTTAAATGAGCTCGATAGAAAATGTTGAAAGTCTTATCTCCAGTTTTGTTGGGAACAAATAGACAGTTATTTTGGTATATTTTTGAGTGATAACACACTAGTTTACTCTGATGTTAATTTGCGGAGCTCCTATGCAAAATGCATAAAGGTTGGCAGTATTGGTAATACAATATAATTGGAGTGAATTTCAATGAATATTGTGGCGGTGTAATGCTTTATAGAAAAATATATAATCGTTGTATCACACAGGCCTAATTACAGCAAACATGTTTTATGCATAAGAACAGTATAACACAGTGAAATACTGGTGATACAGGAAAGGTACATTTATATTTTTGTTATATTACATTTAGTTTTAGCTCTAAGCTTTAGAAAATATAGCAATGTAAAGTCATTACTGGCAATATGTCTACAGGAGATGATGGCTGATGTAAACCTGTGGAGAGAGAGAGAGAGAGAGAGAGAGAGAGAGAGAGAGAGAGAGAACCACACTGTGTTCTCTCTTGAGCCTGGCACAATTAATCCTGAAGATGCACTTGAGGGCTGTACACTCCATAGAGAATGCAAAGACGGGCCATACACTCTCACCAATTCAAAAACAAAGTGCTTCAGATGTCTTCAGAAAATGTCTAAGTTGTAGTTTATAATTGCAAATCAACTCTTTAATTCAGGTTTTATGACACTGGAGGGGTTCTGAAGCTCTTTTATTAATCGAGTAAATTGTTCATGGAGGTGCCGAGACATGTGCCATCGAGATGGGAGGTCACAGTCGGTGAGAAGGAAACTCTTGTGAGACTGTGAGTGTGGGTATGTATATGTGTATGCAAATGTGTTCTCTGTGCTCCAATGAATGATGTTCAGGTTAATCCCTGTTGAACACAGCTTACCTTCTCCAGTCCTTCCTCCTTCAGGCTGATCACATCCAGATCGAAATCTGTTCTTAAGCCATTGGTTTTGTTGAAATTTATCCGTCCGGTCAAACCATCCCAGTGGGCCTGCGAGTGTGATAGAAATATTCTACATCACCAGGTTGCACTGGCTAAGAAGATTCCACCTCTCTTTGGCAAAAATGGGAGAAATTTATAATTCATTGAAACACACAGCTCACCTTCAAGTAGGCCACAAAAGCAGAAACAGCTCTCACAGTCACACTCAGAGATCAAACACAATATTCCACACACAGACGGAGACAGACACATTTAGGAGTGTTTTTCTAGGACTTCGCTGAGTGTTAGCTTATTTATAAATAAGAAAGAAAATAGAAAGAAATCTAGAAGCAGATAAAAGATCAATTTGCTCTTATTGTGTTTAAGTATTCTTGTGAAAATTCTAGTAATTTAATGTTCCAGTGTCTTTGCTCTGCCATGCTGTTTGATTTTTTTTTAATTATTATTATTTCATTGCTTTGCAGCTTATACAAATATTTCTACAATTGGTGATAGATACTAAATTTGATACATACAGTTCACCAGTTTTCAAATTGTAAAACATTTTCAGAGCTCTGCTCCAGCAACTGTTCATATCTGTGCTTCTAGTTTGAGCACAAAAGGACTGAAAAGAGGTCAGAAGAGCTGGGGTTAGGAGAGATTTGAACTGCTGCAGCACTTTGTGCTTTAATGTGTTAGAATCTTATGCAGTACAGTGGTCTAAGCCAACCTTTAATATGTGACATGCAGAGAAAGCCCAGGGTTTTATCCATCCAGTCTAAAAATAAACAGCAGAATACTGAACTGACACCCAGGGTTTAGATTAGGCAACCTGTTTTGTTTTTGTTTTGTTTTTTTTTGTTTTTTTCTCAAAATGTCAAGTGAAAGATTCATTAAGATTATTTTTCGTGGGAGAGTTGTTTTAAGGAGCAGCGCGTAGGGACCCAGAATTAGATCTCTTAGAAGGAACAAACACACATAGTAAATGCACAGTAAAGTCAGTGCGTTAAATGTGGTGACATACCTCTTTGATGAGCGTCATAAAGCGGTTGCCGAAGCGCCAGGGTTTGTGCCGGTTACACTGGAGAGAGCTGACTGTGATCTGTGGAGACTGCTGCACCGCTACAGCCACCACATGCACTGCGTCGTACATCAGTGCTGCATCCGTCTGGAGGCATAATAACACACAAACACAACCATATAATTTTACACCCAGATATCAATTCTATTCAATTTTAATTTCTTGTGTTAATTGAGGTGGTAGCAGAAAGAAGTCACTGCCAATGGCTCCAAGGGAAATAATGACATTAGCAGATTGGCAAGAGCTATAGGTGTGAGTTGTTCAATGTCAGACATGCTTGTATGCATCTAATATTGTAAAACTGTCATTCCACATGACAAAAAAGGGGAAAAATTCTAATTAGTGTTTGTCTCAGATGATTGGAAAGCAATCACCGCAGCTCTCAACATTTGTTGGTATGGAAATCATGCCTAGGGGTGTGTCAGAAATCACTATCCTGTTGAATAAATCATGGCCAAACCTGTCATTTCCAGATTTTTTTCTCTGATTGTCTGCCCGCAAGCATTAGGACTAAAGACAGCTCTGCTGCAATAATATGGGAGAATCACTTGGGGGATGTTTCCGTGTTTGTGCTGATATCAATCAAAGAACAATCAGGATGGCTGAGGATATATTGTCTGAAAGCTCATCAGTCTCTTTGGGCAGCTCCATTATTAGAGCAAACTGCTTCCCCTTACCAAAAGCACATTTGAACCTGGGCGTCCATAAAGCACTGTGAGTCAAACTGTCTCCAAATAAGAAACTAGCAACAAATCAAGTCTGAGAGTGCACCAACAATGCTCTGTATTATAAGAACATCTTCCATCGTGCACACAGGACAATAAGACATGAAGACCAAGAGAGTAGGTTAGGTGAACATAGTGATCATAAAAAAAAGAGTTTCACATCATGAAAGCTGTGTTTGAGATAGGTATTGAGAAGGTGAATGTGTTTTGAGACAGTTATTACAGGTATTTCACCTATCGAAATGGGTCTGAAGGTCCCTTCACACTCAACATGCTGGACAGAGTATTATATTAATAATCTGCATGTGATATAGTGTTGATGAGAGGCAGCAGATGTGAAAATGCTGCGTGGTTGAAGGCTCACCTATGGACTCCTAAAGCAGGGCCTCGAGGAACAATTGCTGGTCAGTATGACTGAAGCTGAGTGCAGTCTCTGAGTGTGAATGTGAATGTGAGTGTGAAAGGACATGAATGAGCTGCGTCTCACTAATACAGACTGTGGCGTCTAACACATTTGTTTGCAACGCAAAGCCTCTCAATCAATCCGAGTTAGATTGGACTGTAAAGTAGCAGCTGCTAGTCTGAGAAAGAGTGTGGGATGAGAGGATGACAATGTCAGAGGCCATGATTTCACTCTACACTTCATTCATCCACCACCTCATCTAACCCTCCATGACCATCACACCAAAGGGTCCCAGATATGTGTATTCTGCTCTGTCAGACGAGACGACACTAGCTCTCAGCAGCATTGCTGCCCATCTGCAGAAAGCATACGTCACACTCAGTCACAGCAAAAAGTCGATGAGCGCCGCACGCGCATCATGAATAATAAATAAGTAATAACACCAGAGGAGCAGGAGACAAGGCCTCCTACTGAATACTGAGTGAACATCGTCATTCTCTCCTCGGTTACTTCTACCAGTGTAGAACAGTGTATCATCAAAGCCTTCATGGTGCATACACTCTCTTCTGGGAGCCAAGCTTTGTTGTATGTTCAACAATTGTTGAATATATTTCATAATGTCTTTAAAACATATAACAGACATACAGAATAGCAGGCCAAAAGGTAGACGGAGGGATAGAACTACATATTGATCACTGGGGACCATGAACAGAAAAGGGAGTGGGTTGAAAGCCCATCCTCTTCTTTTTAAAAATGCCTTTGCATTTTTATGAAAATTGTCTACTGTATTACTGCAGATTTGGCTGGTGGGTTTGAACTATTATAAACACAAACTGGCACAAAAATTTCATAACAATACTGGGTGTGTGTATGTATGTATGTATGTGTGTATGTATGTATGTATGTATGTATGTATGTATGTATGTATGTATGTATGTATGTATGTAACCATGGACAAATTGCTTTTTTTCCATTTTCTTTTTCATAACAGAAAAATAAAGCCAAGATATCATACTTGCTATTTCCATAAAAAACAAACATGAAAACTTTAGTTAGTTGACAGTTAATTGGCAGTTAAGTTCAATTAAGACTTCAACCAATTGAAAACTGATTTCGCCTCATTGAACTTTGCATATTTAAATTAAATTGACCAGTTAAACAGATAAATATGTATGAATAAAATAAATCTGAGTTTGAAAATGGTGAGACAGAAGCATTGAACAACTGGCCTAGACAGGTAGCCAGTGGTTCAGCTATTTAAACAACTTATCTCTGTGCAAATGCTTGCATGGTTACGTAGCTAGTTTACATTAGGTATGTATGGTATTGTGCCTTTATTTGTTTATTTATTTGCCATTTTTTGCCAGGGAGAAATTGCATACAATTGAGAAGTTGATATACACACACTGTAACTACAGCATGCTACAGATCAAGATGGCTGCCACATTACTATCTATCATTTGTTAAAAGAAATCCACCTCCTACGATGTGATATGCTAACGTCTAATTATTGGGTAAGTATTAAACCAATGGAAAAAATATTACACTGTTTTATACTTGCAGTGTGAGCAGAACTATATAATTTTGATTATTTAGTCAAATTAATTTTACAATTAAGTCAATTAAAGGGGAAGATAACTTTGTCATATGTGGTGGTGTAGCGCCACTGTATAGATAGATAAACAGAAAGAGGGGAGAGAGAAGAAAAGAGACAGAAGGTCTTAGCGAATTTTGGATGTGCGAGCTGGAGTGTGCTGTTCATTTCCCCAGTGTAACGCTCAGCAGAGCCCAACAGGCAGACTGGCAAATGATTTAGCAACACCGCCACTTCAATCTATAAACATCTCATTAAAATCAATTATGTCACTCCTGAATAAAATTAAAGATAAATGTGTCAGCCAACGTAAGTATTACCCCTGCTGAGTTCCCTTTTTTTATGATTTTTTTTTGCTCTTCATGCTCGCTTACTTTTCCAGGCTGCTTCGATAGATTTAATAAATCTCCCAGCTTCAGATGGATTTAACACTATTACGAATTGTTAAAATGTTAGTGTCTGAACTGGAGGATCCAGATTCCCCAGATTGTCAACTGCTGCATGAGGAGAAGGGAGTTGATAGATGATGATGATGCACATACTGTACTCTTGCATTCTGCCTCTAACTACAGTACATTACGCATGCTAGCACAAAGAACTATGACCCAAATGACAGTAGAAATACAATAAACATGATGCACTATAATTATGTTACACACACTCCATAGTTTATTTACCATTACATTCAGAGGGTTTTAACAGTGGTGCTTATTATTCAGGTTAACTGATTGCAGCCATATTGATTAAAGAATGTACTTTATATTGATATAACACACTCATTATTTTTAATTTTATACAGTTCCCTCCAGATTTATTGCCACCCTTTCATATATAAAAAGAATAACTGACGTTTTGACCTCAAACATACATTTATTTGAATGCATTCTTTTCAAACATGAAAAGCTTTTGAGTAGTACATTGTTTCCTACAAAACACTCATTTCAAAATGACCAGCAATTAATATTTTGGCAATTTTAATTCCTGGCAAATTTCAAACTGTGCAACTTTCTGTTATGGCCCTAATAGTGCTTAATAATATTTTATTTTTATTTTTTTGTACTTTTTATGTATTTTATATGATTTGTGCAGGCCAACATCTATCAGTCTCTTTTGTGTTAAAGATGCTTGGTTTTTGCCATGGTACTTAAGTCAGACAAGGGGATTTTATATGTGTAATCTTTCATTTACACTCCAGAGAAACCTTTTTTTATTAATATTTGTTTTCATTTGTAAAATATTCTTAGTGCACATATTTTTGAGAGAAAATATGATTTAAAACGTATTACTAATGCTGCAATGCTTTGGCACCCTGTCTAGGGTGCCCCCTGCCTTGTGTCCCAAGTTCCCTGGGATAGGCTCCAGGCTTCCATACAACCCTCCGTCGCAGCATAAGCGGCATAGAAATGGATGGCTGGATGGAAGTATTAATATTACAAATAACAATACCTTTTACTAGAACAAATATAAACAGTTCCTCCTCTTGTTTGAGTGGAATTATTTGAAGTATTGGGTGTAATGTTTATTTTATATAATGATTTTTTTCTCCAGAATAATTGATGAGGACATTGTAGATAAAAAAAAAAGGAATTATTATAAAAACCTGGTATAAGTACATTTTTGCACCTTGCAATCTGTTCATTGTCATAGTTCTGCCCTTTTCCTTTTGCTTCCGCATATTGATTTAACAAGCTCAAGCTGAGAAGTAAAGCTGAACCTCGGTGGCTTGTGTGGGTTAGGAAATGGAAGGAAATCTCAGTTGCCCTTTCAGCAACATGCATTTCAGGGTATAGTACCATAAAGTAGGCTAGTGTTCCCCTGAGTCCCAGAGCTATCTCAGTATATAGGCGGCCACACTAAGTCTGCGTAACAGGGCAGAATTTATTTGTGAGAAGGGGCTGCACTTCTCACTCACAGCTTGCTCACAGTCACACTGCTTTGGCTCCTTTGATTGAAACATAAAGAAACATAAACACCCTGAAAAACTAGATGCACTCTGAAGCAATGAGAAGGAACACTCCAGTTTGCCACAGGCTCTGCAGAAATGCCATTATGACCAGCCCAGTGGAATAAAAAAAAAAGAAAGACAGAAAAACACAGAACAATCTTATTCTCAACAGCAGGTCCCTTGCAGCAGATCAGCATTCAGAGGTCAGATTAATGTGCATGATTCTGCCCACAATCATTACTTTGGTTCAGACCTTTCACAAAACCTTCACATGGTAATACTAGATTTTTTTTTAACTAAATTCAGCTTCTCTTTGAGGCATATCTTAGTCTGATATAAAGTTATACATTTTAAAATCTGGTTAATGTCAAAAAAGGAAAAGGGACAGAATTGTACTTAAACATTTAGTGAATTTAAATGTTTTGAATAAACCTAAAGGCTCCAAAGCAAGTGGTATTTATTAATTTCACTTTGTTTATATTTCATATGTAATAAATGAGATTATAATGCTCCTATATATGACCATAAAACCAAATCTGTCTTTATAACAGCCTATGTTCATAGCCTGCAGACACACAGGCACTTTATAAATCAAATAATTATTCCATATTTAACTATAGTATATTTATTTGTCTAAATAAAAGGGCTAATATTTATAATATAAATATGTATATCATATATTTGATTATTACTATGCAAGGTTAAAAGGTAAATAGAACAATATGAAAAAATAATAAACAAGTAAAATTCTACAACATTTTGGTGAAATATATTTAGTTTAAGATGCGTTATCACAGCTCACGAGTGGTGCAACAAAAAAACTTTTGCATTATTTTGTCGGGAGATTCGCATGGTCATCCTTGGCTTTGAAATACAGATAGCAAATTTAGCTGGGCTCTCTGCATGGGAGGGGTGGGATACTCTCTGACTTGTCTCCCCATACAGCAACATTAGATCATCGTGGCCATCTGTGAGCTTATGTACTCCTCCTAGTGTGTTATACTGTCTTGTGATGCAGCATAAGCAGAAGTTCAAAAAAGATTTGACTCAGTGGCTTCACATCCTCTCAGAGGAAGCATGTCTTAGATTTCACACTCCCTAGTTGGTAATTGTTGTATAATAGATAAGCTATAGGCCGAAAACAACATGTTTGTTTGTTGTTGTTTATTTGTTTTTTGGGTTGCTGTTTTTTTTTTCACCAAATATGACGTCTGACGTCGCAGGTTGTCAAATGGAAGTGTAACGTCAGATAATGGATATGAATTTCTGGAATATAACAGGCTTATACTTAGCAAACTAAGAAAACAAAGACCTTAGGGCTTTGGTTTCAGTTTGTTGTACACTGACCTGTAACCTTTAAAAAATGAACCTGAACATCCCTAAAATATGCAGATAATAAAACTAAACATATTTGGGAAACAGACTGAAAAAAAAGACAAAACATGATACAGAAATACTAAAATAATTTGAAATAATAAAATAGCAGCTGTGCAGTTTAATTTGCTGTTGTGGGACCTGGCCAATGTTGACTATTACCCTCACCACACACATTTGCATTCTCTCAGAGATAATGGGTGACTGTTTGGTTTCAGGCTTACAAACAATAATGAGAACAGTTCACTGCAGTTCATGCACATCACCGGTTTGCTCATTTGTCTTTTGACATATGACTTCAAGAAGACCTTGCTGTTATTTTTCATAAATACAGCAAAATAAGTGTGATAAGGCTTCAGGTTGTTCAAGGAGAATACTACACAGCAAAACTACGTGTAGTACGTGTAATCTGAAAGATCCTCTGTTCTAAACCAAACTGACAAGAGATTAAAAGAAAGAGAGAAAGAGAGAGAGAGAGAGAGAGAGAGAGAGAGAGAGAGAGAGAATGGTGCATGCATCAAATACACCAAATCGTGTTCTAAGATAATATTCCTGCTTGCTTTAGTCCTGTGCATAAATGAGCAGACTGTTCAGAATTCAACATTCATCTTTCTGATCAGCAGTGATTAGGTGATATAGCAGCTGCAGAAACATGAGGGAGGGATTTGTGTGCTGATAACTAGAGGAGTAGCTCAACATGCAGACAGTTGCTCCCCTTTTCTTTAATCACATCTGATGCTCGGGCTACGCAAATGTATTGAACGCCACACCCAGAGTGACTGGTTGATCAATAGCATCCAGATGTACACAAACGGAAACCTTCCCTCTGAGAGCCCTCAGCTCATTGTGCATCAATGCTGCTGTCACCCATGGCTGCACTGCCAGAGAATGTCTGCAGAAAAGGCCTGATTATGTGAATCACAGCTAGACCTGTGTGTGTGTGTGTGTGCAGACTGTGATTTTTATCAACAGCTTGGTTGGTATTTATCCTTTGTAGTTTAAGGATTACAGAATAAATATAACAATAGTAAATATCGGGATAACATAAAGACTTTACAACTTTAAAGATTTTACAGCTTTAGTGTATTAATGGTGTTTAGATATTTTTCTCTGCATTAACAAGACCACAATTTATTACAAAACCTCACTATAGTACAGTGTACTTTCTACACTAGCAATAGAAAGATACACTTTAGGTTACATTTTTGTGTTAGAGGGAACTTTATTTTTGATTAAAGAGCTCTAATGAGAGCTGTAATATGAGTCACTGAAAAGTGTTAGAATAAGAAGAGAAAGTGGGTGGGAAGGGAAGGAATTTATCATTAATATCCTCTGTTCATTAATGAGCTAGGTGGAGGCAGATTAAGACAGCAGCTGCGTGGATGGTAAAATATTTTGGCACTGTGCGTGTGCTTTTTCATAAATTGTTTGGACTTAAATGTCCTGCCTATGTAGCAAAATCAGAAAAAAACCGGCAGAGTTATTTATGCAATAGACATACAGTACTGTGCAAAGGTTTTAGGCGCATGGAAAGAAATGCTGTAAAGCAAAGATGCCTTCAAAAATAATGAAAAATAAGTGCTTCTACGTTTCAAAATCGATTATAAAGATCAGTACACAGCTCAGAAGTCAACGGAGTCAATATTTGGCATGGCAACCTTGTCTTTAAAAATGCATCAGCATGAGCAACTTGGAGAATCTGCCATAGTTCTTCTAACTGTCACATTTAATTCTATTTTCACAGGTAATCCCTTACAGGGAGCAACCATTGTTTAATCTAGTATTGTTTAATCTATATAACTTCTTTACTGACATACAAATATTTATTTTTGTAACATTTATTTTTGTAAAAAAAAAATAATTAAATAATGTGGGTGCTTTTTGCACACTATTGCATGTTACACTGTATATAATCCTTTGTCCTGAAAAGTCACAAAAACAAACATGTCTGTGCATGCGTGCGTGCTTGTGTGCGTGTGTGTGTGTGTGCGTGCCTGCGTGTGTGTGTGTGTGTGTGTGTGTGTGTGTGTGCCTTCATTCCTGGACCTTGATGCCACTTGTTCTCCTGGCTTCAGGATCAGAAAAGGCTCACAGCTCTTAATCCAAGGAGTGTTTGTTCATTTTCTAATCTCACTCCAGTTCTGACCATTGTGGCAGCAGAGCTCTACAGACACACATGCTCACAATCATGAGAGAGAGAGAGAGAGAGAGAGAGAGAGAGAGAGAGAGAGGGATTTCTCCTTTGTGTACAAGCCACAGGACATTTGTTACATATTCCTCTGAAATTATAAAATAAAAGGTGGTATAAGATAGCTTGAAGTCTCTTTCCTCTTAATCGTCTCCTCTTTTCTCAATCTGCCTGGCTGCATCCCAACACCCCCCTCCCTCCTTCAGACTCATTTACATCTCCATCTTCACCAATCAGTTGCAATCCTCTTCAGTCCTCAGTTCTAAGTCTAAAAATAGCAAAGCCATTATTGATAACTAAGTAAACTTTAATAAATGCCCTTTATTGAACTAAATGAATCATAAAATTGCCTAGGCTCTGGGTGTTATAACAGCCTTGTGCTCCCTGTAATGAGTTTGTTATGGCGCTGTGGCTGCCTGGCAGGAGTGAAGGTGACAACCAGAATGCTGCGCTCACAAAATAATACTCACTTGTCAATCAAGCACCTGCATATGGTGAATCCAGGTTCATGCTGGGATTGACAGATTGATATTTACCAGCAAATCTGCCTGACAGTATGGTTACTATTTGAAAATGTCAGTAGGGATGATTATTATAAATAACCTCTTTAATTGGCTGTGCATTTTATTCCCTATAATGAAAACCAGAAAGCAGATGAAGGAAAGCATAAATATACACAAACAAGTGTGTTGCCTGTATACGTCTAACCAAAGAGGACTACCTTCAGGCTGTTGTTTGTTTGTCTGATTCTGCCAGAGGCAATCTTCCAGATAGAGCATAGCAGTCTTTTCTTTCGCTAGAATGAATGCATTCACTGCAATCTCTCCCATGGCTCCCACTGTCTCTGCCGTCTCCTGGTTCCTCTACGCCTCTTAAAACACAAATGCCTGTCTTAAACCCAAAATCGTTCGGAGTTTTCGAAATGAAAGACGTTATCAAGAGTATTAAAGAGTATGGAAAGATGCAAAAGACCTGCGCACCTCGCCATTAGGGTTTTAAAATGTTTCATGAGGACACTGCTCGATGGGGAAGGAAATTGACTGTGTAAAACGTATTATTATGGCTGGCTTTCCATTGTAATGACAATACGCTTTCCGTGCAGCTCATCACCATGCTTGTCTGAAAAACGATAGAGGGAAATGATCCCTGAAGAAATACAGTGATAGAGGGAGATGGAGTACGGGGAATGACTTTTGGGGTAAGGCTGGGGGACAAAGAGATGAAGAAGAGTAGTGAAAAAGGTGAGTAGGTGGAGGTTTGTGACAAACCAGTTAGGGGTCAGCTCACAGAGTCAGGTATGACTGGCTCTTATGATATAATGACTTAATAGTTTTTACATGACCTTACATGGCTGCACTACCCTCCTCTTTCTCTATCCCACATAAACACATGATCCTTTGACCCAGAGTAGCACTCATATGGTGACATATGGTGACATATGTCCATGTAGTTTAATTAGATCCGTGTGATTCACACTCATGTGTGCACTTGTATGTTAAGGTTTCACCGTCCACTGTTGAGGAGCAATAATTCAATCCTGAATTCCTCCACAATTAATGACCTAATTCATCAAAGTGATTTGCACAATGACTAATCAACTTAAAGCATCTGCACTGTCCTGACAGAACCAAATGTTCAATACAAGACATAACATTCTGCTTTGCTATAATGTCTCTTACTGAAACAATGAAATCATGTGGAGGCTCCTCCAAACACACCAAAGCACATCTGGCAATGCACACCTGAGAGACCACAGTTATGCTCTAAATTAAATTGCCACTGTGTAATGCGTAATGGTAAATTCAATGAAAGCCGTACACACCCCTCTTTTGGGAGATTATGAGGGCATGTTAACAGATACAAATACAATATTACTTTTAGTAATTTCTCCGGAACCTATTTTCCTTCTTCCATCCTTTCCAAGCGGTTTTGCTTGGCAGTTGAAGATCAAGGCCAGGCTAAATTTGGAAACAATGATTTGAGTTTCAATTCTCGAATTAAAAAGGCTAATCCAAAGGCCCATATTTCCTTAGGGTGAGCACGCTGATAGGAGCTGAAGAAAACCTCATCAGTATTCAGACACTACAGTTCTATAGTGACAAATAGAGGCTCAGAGCAGCCACTGAGCTGGGAAAGTACTTTACTTTTATATACTGGTGCATATTACCTGCTAAGTCATGCGACCATCAAACAGTAAAATATATTATATATTAAATATTATAATGAATATTTAAATAAGTTGATTATTTTTCATTGTTACATGAAAACAAAGAAACACAAGGCAGAATGACATGCTGCCTTTACACAAATAAAAGATACCACTCTTAATGTTTAGTTTATCAAAAGCAAAGGGTTTTTTGGTTGTCTCTGTGCTAGAACACTTTAAATGGGGTTCACTACAATAGTGTTTTCCTATCTGAAAGGACAGGGAATTGCTCCTTAATTTTGGAACTTAAGAAACTTTCATTATTCACTGAAACCTTAAAGAAGCCCTGAATACCCCCCTTTTTCTAAGAGACTACATTTTAAAAGACACACACCAGTTTTTTCCTATGACATCAAACATGTTAAAGTAGAAGGAGCAAAAACAATTAGCTAAAAGGTCCTTGGGATCAGAAAGAATAATTAGAGTGAAATGAAGTGACAGGGTTAACAGGCAGGGACAATTTCACATCGCCTTGCTTCCTGAGGGAAATCGGCCTTTTAATTGAGTTTGCCAGTTCTTTGTTTGGCAAACAGGTCTAGTCCAGATACTGTTTCTATTTATAGTAATTACCATGATTTTTTTTATGTCTCTTTTTTCATCTATCTTTCTCCTTCAAAAACACATTTTCAAACACATGATGATACTGTTGCTTCGGGGGGAAAAAAACATCCCAGCACATTTTACCACACTGATAACCAAAATATCTGGTGATTGCTTGTATAGATGCTGCTCTCTTCATTATATAATGGCAGTAGCCTTGGAGGTAGATCACTGTTAGTTCTCAAGAACGAGGTCATGATGATTTTTCCCATCACAGCACAGCATGTCTATTCTCCCTGACTCCATTGTGGAGGAAAGATGGAGGGGCCTTATTGTGAAACGCGTGAGGTACTGCTACCATCTTAGTTCTAGCCAAGACATGGAATAACCCAGAACTCAATGAGGTGTTAAATGGGAAATTGTCAGTTTCCTGCCACTGCTTTAATGTCACTGCCCTCCTTATATGCACTTTTTGCACTTGCGCGCACACACGCACTATGAAATATTTTATATATATATATATATATATATATATATAATGTACATATAACTATTCCATGCAGAGCAAGGCCATGCAGTAACTGTCGCTCCAATACACTGGAGACCCTCCGACAGTCCTAGGCTGATCACATCCTTCACAATCTCGCCGGCCTCTGCTCTTCATCACTGCCATTTTTGTCTAGATTAGCTATGCCCTTTGTTGCACATTGGTCAAATTAAATAAGCCACCCCAATCCTGGTACCAAAAATGTGTGACCAGGGATTTAGATTTACCACCAGGGTTCTTAGATTTGAATTTATTAAGTAATTGATTAGAAAAGTTATTTGACTCTAATGTTGCTAACAAATTTAGTTGGCAAAAACAGCGTTCATATCTGGTAAAAAAAAAAAAAAAATTACAGAGCTGATAATAAAACCCTTACTTTCTCCCTCAGTTCGCTTTTATTTCAATTTAACAACCATATGTGCAATTCAAAGTATCACTTCAAACATGTTGTACCATAGGACAGGGTATATTATCACCAGATGTGGCAATGAAATTTTTATTATGCAAGACCATACTATTTCAATTAGTTACATCTGACAATGCGGCAGTGGGGAAAATTATGAGCTCCTGCACCACATGATACCTTCAATCCACAGGAGTTGATACTCCTAACATCTTAGTTGTACACATGCACCACATAGTGTTGCATCATACCATCGTGAACATTACACATGATATAACTCTCACAATATGATATTTCGTTGTCATAAAACAAGAAAATATCCAGAAGTGGTATTCCACCAAAATATTGTCATGAACTATTACATTTACCACTGGGTGACATGAAATCTACCAAGCAAACCCCAGGCGTGCTTCTCTCCCACACTTCTCACTAAGTATTGCCTAGTATGTTTGTGTGTGTGTGTGTCTAGCCTTTTCACCTTTACTTACTGACACCTCCAGGATAACTTAGGCAATAACAGTTTTTCTTGCCTTTAAAATTAGCTGGAACCGTTCATCTGAACATGAAATAGATTTCATACACTGCAGGGAATGAAACAAAATAAACAGACCAATTACCACCTGATTACATATATATAAAGTTGTACACAGCAAAGCACTGGGTATTTCTGTCAGGAGAAAAGATGTTAAACTCAATTAAAGCTTAAAAATAAGAGTTTCTCTAATACGTCAAGTATTAAAGGAGACATTAGCTAAATAATTTAATTTGTGGGTCAAAAGAATATTCAGATCAATTTCAATTCTATTTAGTATTTGTTCAAATAATTTAAATGAATGATAAGGCTACAATTGTAAGGGTCCAAAAAACAGCAGTTATTAAGGACAAACAGATAAAACCTACCACAATTTAAGAATATAAGAGGACTAAATAAAGCACTAATAAGTTGTTAATGTTACCAAAAAACTGTTTCATTCACTTATTATACACACACACACACACACACACACACACACACACACACTAGTTCAGATTTAATGATTTGATGGAATGTCATTATTGAATTTTTCTCATAAGCAATTAGTAATTTTTTAAAAATATATTTTTCATATACGGTATAACCACTTTTGTTCAAAATGAAGAACCATAACATGGGGGGGGGGGGGGGGGGTAAAAAAAAAAAAA
>JAFFST010055728.1:67522-77799 GCA_022414735.1 Noturus placidus
AACAGGGGGGCAATCACTTTTTCACACAGGTTTGGATGATGGTTTGGATTTTTTTTCTCCTTTAATAATAAACACCTTCATTTACAAATTGCATTTTGTGTTTACTTGTGTTGTCCTTGACTATTGTTTAAATTGGTTTGATGTTCCGAAACACTTAAGTGTGACAAACATGCAAAGGAACAGGAAATGAGGAAGGAGGCAAACACTTTTTCACACCACTGTAGGTGTGATGGTCCACATAATTTTGATGAAATAGTGTGTTTTTAAACAAGCAGACATTCAGAAGCTAGGAAGGTCTAATAAATCTTTTTGTGAACAGGAGATCGTTCCTGACCATTAAGAAAGCAGCTGTTTGTCTATTGAGTTTATAGTAACACTACAGATGTCTTATAATTTTGCACAATAAACAGTAATGAGTATGCACATCATAAAGAAATTAACAAAAAACATTTTATGTAATGCTAGTTCACCCTGTAAATTTGCACAGATGTCTCATTTGTTCATACACAAATAGTTTTTGAAATTGTGTTTTCTGCAAAACATCTCTATAGCTTTGCTATATTTTACATCCTTTTTTCACATATCAGTAACCATGCTCATCAAAAACATTTAGTTTTGGATTTTTTTTTTCACCAAGGTGCGTTTCACACATTTAAACTTTCAAATCATTCCAAGACAACATACATGATTTTTGTCATTAGAACCTAACCCTAAACACTAACCCTAAAACCTGATGAATACAGTTTGTGTCCATATTCACACCTCGTCTTCTGAGTTTCATAACTGTGTATCATTCAGACAAGGATTATAATGCTCGTCAGGACTTGGAGATTCTCAGATTTAGTCTCCAAAGCAGGATGCATTTTTCACTGCCGATTCATTTACAATGCATATATTATTGCTGTTTGATCATTTGTCAAACATTTTCATCTGAATATGACATGTAACTGAAGCAGTTTGCTAGTGGTCATATATAAAAATGTAGTGGATAGTGTATAAAAGAAAGAGGTCTGCACTTTACTTGAAAAAATGTGCGACACTCAGCCACATCACTCATTTTCATATCACTCTAGTTCTACTCTGGATGTGATAGATTTAATGTTTTTTTTATTTATTTATTAATTTTTTTTTATTGTTCTCATTTTAATCTTAGCCAAGTTTTTTGAGTATTTCATCCTTCCCTCTTTGCCAGATATTATCATGAATATGTATGTTGTATATAAAAATCGCTTGACCAGTTTATATTTTACTAACTTTTTTATTTATCTTTTATCACAATACTTTTTTTCCATGTACACTTTAATGCCTGTCCTTTTTATATATAAAAAAGCTTCAAAGACTACACTAGCAGTCAGTCAGACACACATTTTGATAAAGGCTTAGGTTTGACATTTGTTTTTAAGACCGATGTAAATAATGTATGACTTTATTTCGGAATCAAAATGTATTTCTAAGTAGTTTTAACTTAAAACATATTGTTCACAAATAGCTATTTGGCAACAAAGAGTAAATATCCTTCACAAAGTTGGTTAAGAAGATGCGAAGAGTGTGTACATTTTCATCAGGAGCATACAATTAAAACTTTATCTTAACAAGTTATTGTTAATTGTAATTTAAATTATAAAATAGTTTCGATTTTCTTGGTTACTGAAAAATTCCATAAGAGTGTTAATGTCTATAGTATTATTCTAAACTGGTAGAAAATAGTCAAAATATAAAAGAAAATGAAAACCATTCTATAAGCAGGAGTTTCCAAACATTAACCGGACGTGTAAATCTGAATGTTGTTAAATACATTGAATAAATTGCACTTAGTGAACAGACTGCTTCTTACCAGTGTAGTAAAAATATAGTGGTAGTACTCTGTCATCATCCCCATAGCAAGAGCCTGAAAACACAGAGAGAGGGAGAGAGAGAGGGAGACAAAGATTATATAAATAAAACTGACAGCAGCAATGCTGCTGCTTTGGTGTAAATCTGAAACAAATCCTTACAAGGAAATCACGATTGAAAATATTGCATTTTTCTGCATTTTTGCAATATTGTACTGTGTATGTCTTGAAACATGAATTATGTCAGCGTCAGATTAACTAAGTAATGCCTGTCCTCTGTCCTCGAAGTACACACTCTGCTTCTGTCCATCCAGAACACTCACCTACTCTAAATGACTACAGTTTGCAATAATAAATGTTGTTGTTGTTGTTGTTGTTGTTTTCTTCAATTACAGAGTAGAGTTTCTGAAATGCATGAGGTATGAGTGTGGATTTCCTGTTTGCAGCCAGCGGGTTTTGGGGCTGAGTAATCTAACAACCGAGCAGATGGGATTTGATTTGGCTCTTCTTCAGTATGTCTCCATAATGATAACGAGCTCTCAGGTTTACTCTCGAACCCAAACCTGCATTTTGCTAGCATCCCTCACAGACAGATAGATGGCTCAATCCATAATGCTAATTAGCTTGTGGGCCAAGCTGTTGTGCTGCGGAACGATACAGCAACAATCGGCGAGCTTAAGTGTCTGATCTGTTCAAATCATTCAGTTCATCAGCATGCCTCTTGGGGGCAGCATGAAAAATTCAGGAGGCTACACTCAGAAAGAGCAGCTGTCTGGAACGGATGCAATGAACAGACAAGTGGGCTAAAGCTGCCCTCCTGCTTTTGTACCAACGCAAATGGAAATGTTAGTGGTGCACTCATCGCTGTTGCAGTTACAGTCCTGGACTGCGTTGGTGTACGGCTGCCATTAACTGGTCTGGCTGTGTGCCATGCAGTATAAACCAGCACTTGTAGATGAGCAGGTGAGTACAGAGAGCTGAACAGATTATGAATCACAGATTATTATTATAGCGAGGGAAAGGTAAGAGCGAATAGAATGGCTCAGGGTCAGAACAGTAATTGCAGCTTGTGTCAGGCGGCTAAGTGTTCAGGTGGACTGCAAAAAACTCCAGGACACAATTGATGCTGATGGAGGGGACACTCTTACACACATTTCAGAAAGCATAGCAGCAGTGTACACAGCAAAATCCCCAGTGTTGGATTGACACTCACTATGTTGAGTAAACACCAACAACGGTTTATTTAATTTCACTTGGACACAAATCAAATGAATGCAGTTGCTTATGGCCACAGAAATCGAGCTTTAATCTGGCAAATTCTAGTATGCCTTCCTAACTGTTAAGATCTTAAATAATGATCACTAATTTGCATGTGCAAGCTGATGAATTTGTTGTGTACAGTTGGTGGCCGTGTTGCAGTTATAAATGCATACAGTAAATGTATGCATATGCAAAGTAGGGCAGGGAACCAATATGTGCTAACACTTTCTAATAACCTTCATCAATACATAATTACATAATTCAACATGAACAAATCATGATGCAATCAGAATGTAAGCATTAACAAATGTTTGTTAATGATAGGCCATGCCATTGATAATGTGTGTATACACTATTAAATAATTATTCATTAGTGATTTCACAATTCACAAAAAATTAGTGTTGCCCAATATGTAAATGAGGCTTTTCCATGTGTTAGATGTTCTCAATAACTGTGCCAAGTTCAGATCTCAGAGATTTCCAGAAGAGTGAAACCTGCTACATATTTATTATACACAACTGTGTGATGTATAATGCCTGTAGACTGTTCAAAATACAATATGAATGCAAAATAAAAGGGTTAGGGTTAGGACATGAGTATAGACATGTGTGTGCATTTTCTTCATAAAATATATGTACATGGAACCATTTCCACATGCTCTATTTAAATGCTGATGGGATCAACATGTGTACATGCAACAAATATTAATATGAAACCACTTTTACAGTAATATTAAGGTATCGTTTTAAGATACTGAGACAACATTTCAAAAAATTTATAAAATAACAGTTTTATTCTGACCTTAACTGGCAGAAATAGGCTTCCACAAAATTACTACTTGCCCATGAATTAATTAAGTAAAATGAATTAATTTGCATCAATACAACCCTGTATTTTGCACTTATTAAAAGAAATGCTCCAAATTGTATATACATTATGGCAAGCACACAAAATGGTCATGCAAAGTCATGCCATTTTACTCCGATTATAGGTGCAAACCTCTGTAAACCAATTTTATTAATTTTTTTTATTATTATTTATTTTTTTTACATATATTATTTTGTTTGAATGCTTAAACATGGTTTTACACACTCAAACCCATAGTAAATCACAGCCTGAGTGGCCGACCCACTCCCATCACACTTCACACCTCCCAACTTACCACTGATATTCAAAAACACAATAAAACAATCAAAGTGGTGTTTAATAGACACTGACTGTTGCTGACTCCTATTTTATCTTATATCTTATATCTATAGCATGAGAAAAACTTCAAATCAGTAAATTATGATATGTACTGAATTTGTCTTAACTAGTAGAATTTTCTTACAGTTGATTGTTACAGTAGACTTTGTTGATTAGTAAATACTTTACATCATGAGACAAACTGCTTCTATACCTAAGACAGAGCATCCCCACCCTTTTAAGCCATATGGCTTTGGGACAGTAGTTCAGCAGTCGAAGCATATTTAAAACTCTCTTGCAAGGAAAACAAGAATTGCAAGAATTGCCAGAACGTCATATAAGGCATATTATTGCCCTATATTTGTCTCACATGCTTAACACACTGCTTAGCTATGCCTAATTCTGACTGTGTGCCATCTGTGAGCAGGGTCCCAGAGAGAACACAACTGTCCACATCCTCATTTTAAATGTTGGATGGCAAAGTCCCTCACATCCTGATGCCAGTTTGGTTAGTCTGGCCTCAGCAGAGTGCTCCAAGCATGCAAAGGGGCTTCGCCATGCCATGTGGCCAGTAATGTGACTTAGAGAAGGACTGAGCCTCTTTCAGTCACACACTAATCACAACGTCAGTGAAACTTTCTGTCAGCAATCACAGTCTTTTGTTTTACATTGGAAAACAAAAATAGATAAATAGTTGCCTAGAAATGGTTTAGAGGAAACTAGGACAGTACTTTGATGTCTTGTGAGAAACACAAATTGCTCAGATGTGCAATTTTGACCTTCATTACAATTATTGCATTCAGAAATCGATTAGAAATGTCCCTGTAAAGGGTGAATCATGACATCTTTAATATTTAACTATCGCTTCTGAAGAAACATGACAACTTTCAGCTGAATTTGATGTCTGTTGTCAGTTACGTTCTGTTATCTGATACTGAAGCCTCAGACTACAACAAAAAGCAATTTTCAATATTGATATGTATAGAAAAGGAAACTTGGTAATATTGGACTAATGAGCAAGATTGTTTTTTATGCTTGTACTACATATTTGAAGCTCACCTGTTTAAGAATGGTAGCAGCCATCTCATGGCCACAATCAAAGATCACATGGAACTCTTTCCCTCGCTTCATCTCCTTAAGAAGTGGCTTGGTGTCTTTTGTCTCTGCTGGCAGCTGTCGGATTTTTAACCGGATATTGTAACGAGAGGGTGCCTTAATGAGCTCCTGTAACCGGATAAGACCTGAAAGAAAGGGAGACAAAGAGGAACCGAGCCAAAGAGAGATAAAGTATGAGAGAGAGAAAGAGAGAGATCATTAGTAACACTGTTACTAACAAAGTCTGAGAGAAATTAAATTTTGTAAATGCATAACTTGCACAATTTTCACTATCATTCATACTTGGCTCAGAGTTTCGACATACACGTTAAAAATATGGATTGAGAATAATTTAAATTATACTCTTCATTCATTTGATTTCCTTCACTTTAATTAGAAGAAGATAAGGACGCCCCATGAATGGATGTCTAATATGAGTTTAATTTTAATGAAATCTATCCCTCTCTGAAATATTCTGACTGATATACTCTCACTACCCCGCTGCCCCCACCCACCCACCCCTCTTTCATTCTCTGTTTCTGTCTTTGTCTTTCCTATTGTCATGCAATCCTGTCCTAAATATTTTCTGCACTCTCCTTTGATTACAAACCTTGCCTGTCAATTTACATCATAGAGCCTAGAGACTTTTGGATTTGAGAGTACCAGATACTTGTAGAATCTATGCCAAGGTGCATTGAAGCTTTATGTTAACTTTACTTTAATGCTACAGTATTTCAGTAGCTACTGGTTTTTCCTTTGTCACCTGTAAGTCTGCATATTCAGCTGTAAATTGAGAGCTAACTCTCCAACCTGTTACTCATGTTGTTACTCTTGCAGTGCAATTTAATCAAAATGCTAACAAGGAAACTTCTTTCAACTCCTGAACTGTTCATTAGTGTGAATGGTAAGATGTGTGTTTGACTGTGTGTATGAGGTAGCATGACAGAGAGGATCTATTGCACTGCTACTTGTCAAAGATGTACTGTATGTGTTTTTGGGTGGAAAGCAGTTGTTGGAATAAATGTAAATTAATCTTCTTAACAAAGCACATAGACAGCAAGCACATTACAATTAATGAAGGAATTCTTACAGTATTTTAACAAGAATTTAAATAGATTTTATAAAATATAATTCAAATTAATGTTATTTTGTTAAGTACAAGATAGAGTAAGATTACATGAAATAATTTCAGCCATAGAACAATCACCAGCCACAATATCACTAAATGTCATCTGTATGGGAAATAATAATAAAACAAAAAATATCAATGAGCTATTTGGGAGCTGAACGAGTCAATTCTTATTTATGAGCTGAGCCAAATGATCAGACTCAGTCAAGAGAATCGGTATTCCCATCAGTTACAGTGTCCTCCCCTAATTTTGGCACCCTTGCTTGTTTTGTGGTTTTTTTGTGAAGGGTTACACAATAAAGGCAATTTTTCTCAGGCGACTTTGCTCTTGTTTACCCAGGGTGCCATTATTAGTGAAGGATATTGTATATCAATATAGCCCTTGAACATTGTCATCAGCACTTTACTCATTTACTCTTATTGAGCCATAGTGGTTTTGATATAAGGTCAAATAAATGCTCTATTTTACACAAATGATTCAAATCTATGGGAACTTGTAACATGGTGAACATGTATCACTGAGCACATTGGACATATGCACATGTACAGGTCAACGTTGTATCAGGGTAATAAAACTTCCAGGTGATGTACAAAAATCTTAAACATTACATTAAATAGAACACAATTATTAAAGTTCACACCAGTTTGCTGAATTGAGCTCTCTGTCATGTACATGAACGCAATGTAATTTTCACAGGTGTGCAGGATGCAGAGAAATGCACTAATAGATGCCATTCTTTATTGCAAAACATCCAGCATTTCTCTAACACTAAACACATAAGTCCTTTGTGTGCTAAAATTGCTTTGAAGTCCAGTCATTGATTTATGCTATGTAAGATATATAGAGGTGCACACATGAGACTGCAGAGATCACAGCACTGCAGTTAGTTAGTCAACCTAGCTTTGTCACCTACTTTGACACCAATTCTCTTAAATCATTAGTTCCTGTTGGTGTAGTTGTCTTTAGCTTTATCATTGCTATTCTGTCATGTCTGCTCATTCCCTCTGCCCCGTCAGTATAGAACAGTGAATGTGTTCACAGAAAACATGGCAGGAGCTCAAAAGGAAAATATCACTTTTCACTGCTGATCTGTATTAAGTAGTATTTCCCACTTGCTCCTAGCTCCATATTTAACTCACTGTGGACGTGCCTTCCCATCACTGTGTTTATTATAAGCCTCTTAAGTGTAAAATACTAAAACATTTGATAAATGTATGTGAGGAGACATAATTGCTTAATGAGTGTTCCCTGCCAAAGTACCCAAAACACTGCCTGACAGAGCACCTCCCAGAGAAAGTACCTTAATGGGTGCAGTTGAGCAAAATTTTGTGTTGGCAATAGCACTGCAGAGTTACAGCCAGCTTGTCTCAGAGAGCTGCAGACATAAAGTACAGGTCAGACGTGAAGGTAGCCCTTGCTGCATGGGCAGGCTTATCTGAGTTCAATTAAACATGTTGAACAAATTGTAGGCAGATTAAAGCAAGTTTCCGGTCACAGATTTTAATAGCCAGCTTGAAGGGCAGAGGCATTCTACTTTGTGGAAATTACACACATGCATGCATGCATTCTCTCAGTAATTTTTCATTCCCATTTTCACATTCAGCAGCAATAGAGTTGAAAATAAGAAGTAGACAACACTGCCAGATGAGGGTGAAGAGAGAATTTCCACTAGACTGCTGTCTTGGCTGGAGCAGTGAGCATAACCACAAGTCGTTTAGCGAGTCTAGAAGAACATCTGCATTGCAGCGTCATGCTTGGTGTATGCTTAAACACCATAGACGTACTGTTGGTACTACCATAAGGTGCTGTCTTTTTAATATAAGATGTCAACATCTTATTAGACCATCTTCACACCAAAGTAAATCTTTCAACGTCATTTTGTTTTAGCATGGGCTTTTAGCAGTAATTAAAAATGGCTTATTTTTGGTATAACGCTGATTTAAAGCAAACTATGGCAAGGCTGTATTTAACAAGTGAGACAGAAGAACCACAAATTGTTGAAATGTTCATTAAAATGTCATTACGAGTATTTGTGAAAATGGCTCTTTCATAGAGATGAAATCATCAAAGCACTTATTAGGGCACAAATGTAGAAGTCTTAAATTACAATGCCACTTAGGAAAAATGGCAGCGTGACACTCTAAACAATCTAGGGAACACTAGCCATGCATATGATGGGCTGGCTCCTTCATTACTGTGAATGGCACCACTGGTTTGGTGCACTCACACAGATCAAATTGAAACAGATTACTGAAGGGGTCCTAGGAGACTTTGGGTGCACTCCAGCAGTGCTTGTCTCAATTCAAGCTCTTGCCTCAAGCTTGAAACTTGAAATATATTTCAGCTTTAGCCTAGCATAGGTGCGTGCATACACACACACACACACACACACACACACACACACACACACACACACACACACACACACACACACACACACACACACATTTATTGTCTTTATTGTTTAACATTTTGATCTTTTGTTAAAACAATTCACAAAAATACTCTGCTCTCATGGATATCAAACAATTGCACACAAAACTCAGGTTTATCCAAAAAAAATCTTACATTATTAAATATAGGTGTGCAACAATTATTGTGCACCCTTTTAGTTAATACTTTGTGGTATATCCTTTTGCTAAGATAACAGCTCTGAGTCTTCTCCTATAATGCCTGATGAGGGGTGAGAATACATGGTAAGGGATCTGAGACCATTCCTCCATCCAGAATCTCTCCAGATCCTTCAAATTTGAGGTCCACGATGGTGGACTCTCCTCTTCAGTTCAACCCACAGGTTTTCTATAGGTTTAAAGTCAGGGGACTGGGATGGCCATGACAGGACCTTGATTTTGTGGCCAGTAAACCATTTTTGTGTTTATATTGATGTATGTTTTGGATCACTGTCCTGCTGAAAGATCCAACTACGACCCATTTTAAGCTTAATGGCAGAGGTAGTCAGGTTTTCATTTAATATCTGTTGATCCTAACAAAATGTATAGGTCCTCAGCCAGAAAAACAGCCCCAAAATATTAAAGAGCCACCACAATATTTAACCGTAGGCATGCGGTACTTTTCCATATGGCTACATAGAGTGTGTGCCAAAACCACCTATGTTGTTTATTTTGGTTTCATATAACCATAGAACCTGATTCTATTTGAAGTTCCAGTAGTGTCGGGTAAACTGAAGATGCTTGAGTTTGGTTTTAGATGAGAGTCGAAGCTTTTTTCTTGAAACACTACCAAACAACTTGTGGTGATGTAGGATTTTAGTGTTGGAGAATTTCTGACCCCAAGATGCAATTATCTTCTGCAATTCTCCAGCTGTGATCCTTGGAGATTTTTTGGCCACGTGAACCATCCTCTTTACCATCTGTTGAGACAATACATACACGCGTCCAATTCCAGGTTTATGCATAAAATATCCAGTTGACTGGAACTTCTTAATTATTGCACTGATGTGCATTTTCAGTGCTTGTGCTATTTTCTTATAGCCACTTCCCATTTTGTGAATCTCAACAACCTTTTGCTGCACATCACAGTTATATTCCTTGGTCTTACCCATTGTTATGAGTGACTAAGGGAATTTTGCCAATGTGTTACTTCATATTTACAGTGGTGTGAAAAAGTGTTTGTAAATGAAGGTGTTTATTATTAAAGGTGAAAAAAAATCCAAACCATCATGGCCCTGTGTGAAAAAGTGATTGCCCCCCTTACTATAACTGTGGTTGTCCACACCTGAGTTCAATTTCTCTAGCCACACCCAGGCCTGATTAT
>JAFFST010055728.1:92559-103104 GCA_022414735.1 Noturus placidus
TTTGAGACAATGTACCATTGTAAAAAGCGCTATACAAATTGATAAATTATAAATTATTATTATTATTATTATAATTATAATTATAATTATTATATCATATATCAGCTTCTGTGAGGATTACTGTGTTCCATCAAGCAGCAGGGTGAGTTACAACAATGACAAACCCTGGTTTACAGCCAAACTCAGAAGGTTGAGACTGGCCAAGGAAGAAGCGTTCTGGAGTAGGGACAAAGACAGATTCAAAGAGTCGAAATAGACGTTTAGCAAGGCAGTGAAGGAGGCTAAACGACGGTACTCAGAGAAGCTCCAACACCAGTTCTCAGTTAACGACTCTGCGACTGTCTGGAAAGGACTTAGACAGATCACCAACCATGTGTCTAACCCCCCCTCCCCCCCACTCCTTCGACGACCGACACCCAGCCAACGACCTGAACGAGTTCTACTGTCGTTTTGAAAGACAAAAGAACAGTCCTAACACCATCCTCCACGACACCATCCCCCACGACACCTCCCTACAGCTACAGCACATTACTTCCGCCTATTCAACCACCCCAGTGACGGCTCTTTCTATCCACGAGAGGGATGTCAACAGACTTTGACTGAATCCCCATAAAGCTGCTGGACCAGATGCTGTCTCCCCATCTAGCTTGAAGCACTGTGCTGATCAGCTGTCTCCAGTGGTCTCATACATATTTAACATCTCACTGGAGACATTCCATGTCCCATCCTGCTTCAAGACCTCAACCATTATCCCTGTCCCTAAGAAGCCATAGAGCTGTCGCCGTGACCTCTGTGGTCATGAAGTCCTTTGAGCGTCTTGTGCTTTCACACCT
Source organism: Noturus placidus (assembly GCA_022414735.1). NCBI lineage: Eukaryota > Metazoa > Chordata > Actinopteri > Siluriformes > Ictaluridae > Noturus > Noturus placidus. The sequence continues at coordinate 93,393 of JAFFST010055728.1, forward strand.
TAAAGCCTTCACCGACCCACTCCTGGATCCGCTGCAATTTGTCTACAGAGCCAATGGGTCTGTAGACGATGCCGTTAACTTGGCCCTCCACTACATCCTCCGGCACCTGGACTCTGCAGGAACATACGCCAGGATACTGTTTGTGGACTTTAGCTCTGCCTTCAACACCATCATCCTGGCTCTGCTTCATGAGAATCTCACCCAGCTAGGCGTGCCTGTCTCCACCTGCAGGTGGATCACTGATTTTCTGTATGACAGGAAGCAGCATGTGAAGCTGGGCAAACACATCTCTGACTCTCTAACCATTAGCACTGGATCCCCTCAGGGCTGTGTTCTTTCCCCCATGCTCTTCTCCTTGTACACTAACAGTTGCAGATCCAGTCACCAGTCCGTCAAGTTTCTGAAGTTTGCGGATGACATCACCTTTATCGGACTCGTCTCCAATAGAGACGAGTCTGACTATAGGTGGGAGACTGACCATCTTGTTACCTGGTGTACTCAGAACAATTTAAAGTTCAACACTTCTAAAACATTGGAGATGGTAGTGGACTTTAGGAGGACTGCACCGCCATTGGCCCACATTACCCTCTGTGGCTCCACAATCGACATTGTGGAGTCTTTCCGCTACTTGGGCACTATCATCTCCCAAGATCTTAAGTGGGAGCTGAGCATCAGTACCCTTATCAAGAAAGCACAACAGAGGATGTACTTCCTGCGGCAGTTGAAGAAATTCAATCTGCCAAAGTCAATGATGATGCACTTCTATACATCCATCATTGAGTCCATCCTCACAGCCTCCATCACCATTTGGTACGCTGCTAGCACAGCCAAGGACAAGGGCAGGCTGCAGAGTGTCATTCGGTCCGCAGAAAAGGTGATTGGCTGCAATCTGCCGTTGCTCCAAGACCAGTATGTCACCAGGAATTTGAAGCGGAATGGTTTGAATGCTGAAAAGATTGTGGCCGACCCCTCTCACCCCGGACATTTTATATTTTATCAATTTTGAGTCACTCCCATCTGGTAGGAGGCTGAGGGCCATCAGAACCAAAACCTCAAGCCACAGGAATAGCTTCTTCCCGTCCGCCATTAGCCTTATTAATAAGGCGCGGAAACCACTCAAACTCTGTCCACATTCCAGTCACTGACTTTCATGCCACTGTTCCTTCTTTTCTAAGTCTATTTATGTCTATCGTATTTTGTAATTATACATACTATGTACATATTATTCCATTTCATTCCATTCATGCCACTGTTCCTTCTTCTTTTAGTCTATTTATGTCTATTTTATTTTGTAATTTATACAAACTGTGTACATATTATTCCATTTAGTAAATGTGTGACGTGCACCAACAACACCACAACAAATTCCTTGTATGTGCTAAAAACTGTACTTGGCAATTAAACCCTTTTCTGATTCTGATTCTGATTCTAATAAGTGATAGAGATTGCTTCCACTATGCAATTAGAGATGCACTGCTTTCACACAGCATCACCAATAGTGTCGAGGCCAAAGCAGACCAGAAGCTGTTCCGATTTACACCACTGGCCAGTGCTATGGATGTAAGTACAGAACCCTTACTGGACATAGTAGGTGCCTTTTCTCTTGTTCTGGTATGAGGAATGGAGGAGGGCAGAAAGCCTGCAACACTACTAGCTGGGCAGCAGATATAGGCACTGTAGGAATATAATCCGGCCTAGGATATAGGAAGACACTGGCTAATCCAGGGGAAAAATCAAGGCAGTAAGTGGCAACAAAGAGAGCTTGTAGATCTCTTAATCGCTTGAGAGATGTCAGGGCCAGCAGAAGAGCTACCTTTAGAGTCACACATTTCTTCTCAGAGGCTGACTCTAAGGGCTCAAATGGGGCACCTGACAGACCTTCCAGGACCACAGAAAGGTCCCAGAAAGGTATGCGTGGTCTGCAGATGGGCCTCAGCCACCTGGCATCATGCATAAACATCCATCAGTAGGGGCGTGGCTGGCTGAAATGGTGGCCATGTTGGCCATGTAGACCCTGATTGTAGAAGGAGTGAACCCTGCTGAGAAACATCCTTATAAAAACTCCAGGACTGTAGCTATTGCGCAGTTCACTGGGTTTAACTGACGTTCCTCACACCACGAGACAAAAAATCACTGTCACGTCTTCGTGACGGCGGAGAATGAGGCAGGATGCAAACGCAACATGAACAGTGTTTATTTCGAGAGGTTGGCAGTAGTCCAAAACACGTAATTCTTAAACAGGCGAAGGTCAGGCGATGCACAAACAACATTAAACAGGGCTAAGCCGAAATCAAAGTCGAGGTTACAAGCAGACTGGGTCGGTACACTAAGCATTTAACATGGATGAGGGATCTAGATGAGTTAGCAGAGGAAACACGCCTAGAACATAATAACGAGGACAAAACAAACCGAGATACCAGAACCGGGAAACAGGACATGAACAGGTAGCGAGGCTGCGCGAGATATCTAAACAGATCCGTAGACAAGGGTTTCACAAAGACTCATTCACAAACATACACAAATATTCATCAACAATCATAAACAATGTTCCGCCCCGAGTGCTACTCGGTGCTGTTATATGTACCTGCCTAATCAGCGCTGATAGCGTGCAGCTGAGAGTGATATCAGACACGTGACAGGGTAACGCATGACAGAGGAGGAGACAAGACAAAAACATAAACAAAGTCCACATGTCAATGTCAATGAAGTTTGCTTCGGGAACAAACAGATGCAGTGCGCATGAGCACTGCTTCCTGGGGGATTCGTGACAGTAATCACATGAGCGCATACAATTTCCTCATGTATGGTGCTCTAGAGTTCAACATGGTCTCCAAAACCTCAGTTGTGAGACCAGAATATGAACTGGTGCCCCTCAGGGGCCAGAACTACAGTTTCCATAGTTCTGGCCAAGGATGATCAAAGGGAATCCTCCAAGGAGTGCTGTCTAGCAGGAATATTATCTCTGAGAACCATATTTGAGCTGGCAAAGAAGCCTCTTCTAGAAGAGGATGTAGGTGGTCTTGGTGAACTCATGCTAGAACTTGTGGGATCAGAGTGATGGCGGAAAGCATATAGATGTGACCAGATCCGCGATGTTCTGAAACCCAACTCCCTTCAGCCAAGAAGACAGCGAGCCACGAGCGGAGCTGCCTAATTGTAAGGTGTTTACAATGCACACATTCAGACCTCTCAAGGGCTGTCCTGGCATACTCCATCCCTAGACAGTTCACACAGAAAGTGTGTCTGTCCCCCCATGATGAAACTGGAGCAAGGTGTGACACACTTCCTGAATTCTCTTTCACAGCATTAAGCTCATGCAACGTTGAGTTCCCTTTGCACGGGAACCTCAATTTTGTGTATAACACATGAGCTGCAAATGTATCTGCTTCCGCGAAGATTTGACAAAGGCAAGTATAATGTTACATCATTGTTAACACACAAAATGTTTCCTTTAAATAGCCATCACCTTTCCAGTCAAAGAGCTTTCCAGCAATATGCACAAATAGCTGACTTTAGCTAGTGTTGCAACACTCAGCAGTCACTTTTTGTTTTACTTTTTATTAGACCCTGAATAGAATTTCCATAGAACATAAATTTCATATTCTCTGCCCAACAACAGAAACATTGCATATGATCTTCTATTGCTGGTTTTATATTTGACCGTTTAAAAAAAAAACAGCATTTAATTTTATTTCACTTTTTTGTTCATGAAAATAATAATTGAGGTAAGCAGTTTCCACACAGGAATGGTTTTAAATGCTACTACAGTCATAATTTAGTAACTCCAAATAATATTTTCGCTCTAGTCTGGATGGATACACCTTTAACTTTAAAAATTACAACTAAAAAACTTCACAAAGAATTAAACTATAATGTTTAGTTGATTAGCCATTTACACACACTTTTTTTCTATAATAACATTAGCATGCACAGGCAGAAGTGTGAGAATCCCAGTATAGGCACAAATCCAACTGTTTGAATAGGTTAGGCTGCAGGTGAGAAGAAAGTTAAATGCTCTTTGAACACAAAATTTGTGTTAAGATTATATTTGCATAATCCTAATCCAAAGACAGAAATCTGACTCTGACACATTTAGGATATAATTAACAATGTGGTACTTAAGAAGCTAGCTCTATATTTAATTATGAATTTTACTAATAGACACTGAGTTACTGTGCATCTGTCTTTAGTGGACAGGGAAACATCATTAGTGGAAGCATCATTATTACTTAATGCTAAAGCACTATGGGCACTATGGGCATTCTATCTTTAGCATCCATCTCTCTCTCTCTCTCTCTCTCTCTCTCTCTCTCTCTCTCTGTCTCTCTCTCTCTGCACTTGCTGATATCTTGGCAGCTCTGCTCTTCACTATAAAAGGCTTGTAAGGCTACCTTTGATAAATACATTCAGTAATCCAGTCAATCGGGGGTATTAATGCTGTTGAGCAAACTGTAATAGCTTTGATTGTGGGTTACAACTTTATTTGAACAGTGAAACTGAGATGCATAGGACTGAGGGTTTCAAATTGGTTTAACGCCAACCAGTATGATTGAAATAGAATTAGAGGGAGGAGTAAAACTGTGGTGTCTATGTGAATATTCTAGCACAACAATTCAAAACTCTGGCTTACTATGTTCCTGGAACTGAAAAAAGCACTGCTCACATATATACACAAGAGCTGTGCAGTTTCAAAATGACTTAAAATAACATATTATACTGGGAACAGCTATAAACTAAAGAGAGATTGGCAACATGGCCTTTGTTTCAGTGGGATATAGCTGTAAGCAGTTATATATAATTGAAACAAGGTCAGAGCTATCAAGCCCAATCTTTCCGATACAGCATAAGACTAACTATTTCACATAAACTCAGCAAACCTGTAGATTATATATTTGTGGAATGAAGCATCAATCTATTTTACAACCAAACATTTCACAGAGATTTTTAGGGATAGATTGGTGTATATGTGCTGTAGTGATTCTTCATTAGGGAGTATCAAATGGGGAATTTAAATATTATTATGAGGTTTTTATGGGTAATACTCTTGCCTCCATTTAGATTCTACTACAGTATATGTTAATTTCTCCACTATATGTGCCTAACTCATAGAAAACCTGTCTGGCATGTAACCTCCTACTAGCCAATACACAATATTTTCTCATATATTATATAATATATTCCTCATATATTATTATGTGAAGCAAAAGCAATGGTGCATTCAGCCTAAAAAGGTGATGTGTGCTTGTTTCAAATCAAGGGCTCAAAATACTCATCACACATTCCTCCATTCCTTAGCTTCTTACACACTTTAAAAGTTCTGTTCAAGGGCACATTCACCAACTAACTGATGATGACTAGGATCCTCTATTTATCTTCTGCATGTGCTTAATATAAGAGTATCTACAAAACTTCAATCTAATCTTCATCTTCTAGCTAAATGTCTTTCAAATTTCACTAACGATGGCCACTCAGTGTAGGAGAAGTACAGGATTATCATTACACCTTTCTGCATACTTTCTACACATCAATCTCAGACATAAATCTATAAATAGCTTGTATAAAAAAAAGTTTGTACTGAAAAAATAGGACATTTGCAAAGTACTGTATATATCTTTCTCTTAACTGCCCAAAGCTGTTTATCTGAGGTAGGTCCTCTCCATACACTTTCCAATTGATTCCTTTCCAAGAACTAACTTCTTGGACTAACACTAATAAGATACCACATACAATCTCAAATGAGTGTGAAAAATTAATAACTACCTGGTAGCTCCATAAACTGCTCATGCATAAACTAATTATGTGCTGCAGCATCTAAAGTGCATGGCAAACTCTTTCCACACCTTTTCATAAACTGTACAGTATGTTTGTCATAAAAAGTATAGGAACTGTCTAATCCCATGTTTTTCACTATTTGTTAGCATGCAGGACATGCATAGCTAATCTCTGCATCTGTCCATCATAGTGACTAGGCAGAGATTCAAAGATGAAGTATAATCCATCTCAATTTGTTTTGAAGGAGGAAAAAAATCCCGAGAGAAATTAATTACAGTGCTAGTTTCTGCTTGATGCTGCTTTAGAGCTTATTTATGTGGAAAATAGGATATTCGCATTGCCTCTTTCTTTTTCCCTGATAGTGACAGCTTGATGGCTATCAGTGTCATAGTGTCTGCCCAGCGTAACGAGAAGCATAGCATAGTGTAAACAGCTTATAGGACATATTCCATCTTTATCACAGCTGAGGCTGTGATGCAGGTGACAGGGAACAGGCTGAGGGATGTGAGGAAATCTGGTGCCCAGTACTGGCTTTTGTTAGACCTCAATATTGACCAAACCAGGAGATTAGCAGACTTACTCTAATACACTTCCTCTAATGTCCTGCAAGTAGTTCTCAGAGGTGGGTATCCAAAATTTTTTTTAAAAATTTAGGAAGAACTGGAATTAGGAGAAGTGACATCCCATCATAATGTTACCAGAATATAATCTAGCCCATTTTTCACTTAACATTTCCTCACCAAGGCATTCATCTTTAAATCTACACATCTTTTTGTAGCCAGGAACACTTTAACTGTAAAAGAGTAGGCAGATGCGAGTGCAGATTAGTTTATTGCTAGTGACGAATCATGAAACAGAAAAACCAAGAAACAAAAAAAGGCTTAGCAAAGCAAGGCAACAGCATGAACGTGACATGAATCAGGTACAATGACACCAACAACAGAAGACAAATGCTAGACACTGAGTGCTGTATAAGAAGTGACTTAAATACTACTGCTCATTTAACATAAATGTGGATCTTGTGAAAACAGTCATGTGACATGAGTGTTATAAATTACCAAGCAAGTAAGGTGCAGTGGCCGATGGGAGTTGTAGTCCTACACCGTGTTCGGCAAAACCATGACAGCTAGATTGTGATTTCCACCACTGTAACAAAACAGCTAGGTTTCACAGACCCCACTTTAAGAACCACCACTATGAATACTTCTGGATAAGGACAAAAGATCCACTAGTGAATTACACATAAACTTTTAGTACCATTTGAGCTAGTCAATGCATTATGTAACACTCGGCAATTCACTGATGCAATCTCCATTTTATTCTATAAAGGTTTTTTATTCTAAAACTGTTCTAACAGCAAATCTTTCCAAAGTGAAACCTTGAAAACTGACCTACAACTCACCATCTGCTAGACAACGCTAAATAAATGATATCTAGTATGTTTAAGGGTTTTTATTTTCTCCTCAACTGAGACGCTTCATAGTAAAATAAAAAAGCAAGACTGGCTTTTGACTTCAATTATGAAAAAGAAACTTTTTCACACAGATGGTTATGAACAAAAGGTCACGGGTCAGATCACAGAAATCCTGCAAAGTGTGACTAACCAAAAAACTAAACACACAAAAGATGAGTCCATTACCCACGTGTTGAAAAGCTGATTCTAAAGAATGTATCTGACCCACAGATTAATGGGAATTCTAGCTTAAAGTGCTCTTTAGACATTTGTGAATACACCAGGGAGTAAAGCTCAGGATCCTCAGCAACAAAGCTGACAAAATGGATGAGAACGCACCAGAACATATTGTGTTAACACAGCTAATTTCCTACCTGCTGAGGTGAGCAGTTAGTCGCGCTGGCCGTATGCTCTTTCATTTTCATGTTTTTGGATGGTACCACTTTGTGTATACTTCAACATAAATCTTATTACTTCTCTTCCTCCTTATGCCTCCCCTCAGCAAATCGATTTGCCTAACAATGCTAAGACTCCCTCCAGCTTGACCCCCCTACTTTTGAACAACTCCACGAGAGTCTCGAAAACGCTGCCTTCTTCTTTTTTTAATGAGCATTCTTTTTGAACTTAGCCGTAGCGTATTGATTTTCCACTTGTAGTCATATGTGTGATATGATCTCAGCAGCATGGATAGAGATATGATTGGGAAGAAGTGCCCAGATATAATTTTCACTCATTTCTTACATGGTTTAGTCCCTAACACAGTATTGCATGATAATCCCTCTTCAATTTAAATGATCAGCCTTAAATCTAACGAGATATGAATATGTGTCACATGAGGGTAATCATCTTAATGTGGGAGCCTGGGTAAATGATCAAGCCGGTAGTGATCTCGTATGTAGTGACGATTAATCTAGCTGTACATTTTTGTCATTTTTAGTGGCTCTCTTCTTAACACTTACTGCACTAGGGTCAACTCCTAAACAGCCATGAATAGCAAGATAAAAGGATGAATAGAAACTGCTGAAGCAGTGCACAACTTGAACCAACTTCTCATTGACTGTTATACCTGGTTTTTTTTTTTGTTTTGGTTTTTTTTTAATGTTTTATCTTTTTCTGCGAAAATACAAGGGGTGTTGGTTTTCACAGTTACAAAGAAGCCTATTTGATTCCCAAGACTACGATCCACAGCTTGGAACAATTGGACAAGTAAGAGCTATTCTAGTCCCAAGAAGCAGATGGATCTATTTTTTGTGAGCCTGGAAGAAAAAGAGGGTTAGCAGTACAAAGACATATCCTATTTAAAGGGAATGCTTCCATCTTCATGTCGAGAATTATTCCCAGCACATTTGTCATCTTGTTCAGAACACATTTCCCTGTGAATTGGGGCCGGGACCCTATTTATCCGTTTGAAAATTTCTAAAGGTGCCTGGATAAAATTGAGCCGATGAAGTGTGTGTGTGTGTGTGTGTGTGTGTGTGTGTGTGTGTGTGTGTGTGTGTGTGTGTGTGTGAACATATCAGAGCAGTGGATTTGGTTATAAATCCAGGACGAATATTTTCCCTTCTGTTTTTTTTTTTTGTTTGTTTGTTTTTTGTTTTTATAAAATTGTCGCTGGTCTATTTGGATGACAGATAATGAGAAAACAAAGGGCAGCAAATCAAATTGACAGAAATTCTATTTTCTGGTAGAGAAAAAAGAAACCTCAGTGTGTGTGCTGAATTATAATGTCAGGCCAACATGACTGAGACACCGAAGGCTTTCTTCTGTGCTGTGACCAAATATGAAACATCAAGCATGATTTCTTAGTAGAATTTGCAAACATCATTGTTTCTTATCAGCTGTGTTCATTGACATGCTGGACTTGTCAGTGTGTGTGTGTGTGTGTGTGTGTGTGTGTGTGTGTGTGTGTGTGTGTGTGTGTGTGTGTTCACTGCATGTCTCCTCACACATTTCCTTCATAACAAGACGAGGGTCAAGGCTTTGCATCCTGGTCAGTTGGCCAAGGCTGAGTGAATGGACTATGGCTGCTTATTTTAACTAATGAGCTACAGATCAGCTGCAAGGTCACGGGCAGATGGATTCCATGGCAACGGAGGAACCTTTGCAGGTCTTAGCGGAGGCAAGCCATTGCAAACCGACACATCCACCCCCAAACACATACACACACCCCTGCCTTATTCTAGATGCGTCCGTGGGAATCTTTGAAATGGGTGAAAGATGCGGGTAAAGAATGGCAGTAATTAACTCACTCCCTAAGATTTTAAAAGGAGAGATGACTGGCACAGTTAAGCCTCTAATGTTTCCTGTAGCCTCAAGTAAGTAAGTAAGTAAGTAAGTAAAATGTATTTATATAGCACATTTCATACAGCAAAGCTGACCAAAGTGCTGAACATAATAAGAGAATAAAATAAACAGAATAAAAATAAATAAAAACAGACAGTAGACAACATTAACTTTCAAAATTTGATCCAAAAGCCTGACAAAACA
>JAFFST010055728.1:122723-165436 GCA_022414735.1 Noturus placidus
TCCACTTCATGATTGTGTCCCACCTGTTGTTGATTCTTCACAAAAAATTACAGTTTTATATCTTTATGTTTGAGGCCTGAAACGTGGCAAAAGGTCGAACAGTTCAAGGGGGCCGAATACTTTCGCAAGGCACTGTACCTATTTATCCTGGTCAGGCTTATGGTAAATCCAAAGGCTGTTCTCGGAAAATTGTGTGCGAGACAGGAATACACCATGGGTGTAACAAAGTACATATTAACTCAAGGTTGTAACACTCCAAAATATGAAAAAATGCAAATATTTTATATAAAAAAATATATATAACAATAGTTTGTAATGTACAAGGCACTGAACTGTAAATTACACCGCTTGTACAATAATCTAGAGTAGCTTCCCTGCCTTGCACCCAGTGTCCCAGGAAAGGTTCCATTATGTTATTTTTGTTTCACTTTGTACCTTTTCATAGGAATTGGTCATGCAAATAGTTTTTGCGATTGTGAAAGCATGTTGCTACAATAACAATTATGTCAAATAATAATGAACAAAGGCTAATTAATGTCTACAATTAATGTAGGTCTAACACTAATTTTAAACAAATGTCAATCAAGCCAGCAAGTCTAAGTTTTGCTATGCTGCACCATAGAGAATTTTCAGCTTATTTTACAATTGAGTTATCATTAAATGGGGGTATTATCAGGAGTGATACCCAGAAAAGGGGTACTTGTTTATTGCAATTTTCACAGTTTTCCCCTTGCTATTGTTCCAGTGCTTGTGTAGATTAGTTGAATTCATCAGACGCAGCAGAGCTTTCTATCCGTACAAAGCATATGTTTCTCAAATCATCAAGGGGCCTTCTTGCGCTTCTGTGATCTAATATTTCACATTTCTCTAGCATATTCCCTATGGAACACACCACTTATTTACATCCCACAAGCATTCTTCACTTCCATTACACATACTCCAACACACCCCACATCAGTTCATCTTCCTCAATAATCCAAAGCACTTGAGGCAGCAGCTTACTGTCGGGATGCTCTCTAGCCAAAAAAGAACAGAGTCACTATCGTCTCCCAGAGCATTTTAACATCATGCTTAATTCAAGGGAAACATGCTTTATTTATTTCTTTTTTCATCTCTATCTTTTCTACTCTGTTTCACTCTCTGTCTGTCTTTTGCTCACTATCCTAGTCATCTCAAAAGAACTGATGAGGCTAGGAAGAACTGATGAACTGTGACATAGAAGGAAATCAAAGCTCTACCACTTCCTTTTGGTAAAGGCAGTGCAAACACGGAAAAACACACACACACACACACACACACACACACACACACACACACACACACACACACACACAAATCCCTCGAATCCTCTCAGTCCGGGCTCTAACACCAGTGAGTCACACTGTGTTCTGCCTCTCGGCGTCTGATAGCATTCTCCACGGGCTACCATGGAAATCAGATAGGACCCTGTGAGTCAAAAAGAGGCACGACTAAAGTCTAGTGCAGAGGCAGATATACTCGACTGTACATTCTCAACCACCCACCACCCATCAGTTCTAATACACAATCACACACATGCACACAATCACATGCATAGAGAGAGACACCAGTTCATACCTCCTCCGCATGTAGTATATGGATATTTATGAAAACATAGTTTTTATTTTCTTTGCATTTTTGGCCTCCTGTCAACATAAAAATGTGAACATGTGAACTCACTGAAAACAAAGCTTTGCAAAAATAATGGAGAAATTTTCCAGAAAGGTGGATAACATTTTAATCATGAGAAAAGAAAACAATTTTTTTTGAAAATGCTGACTTCACAGCATTTGCCCATTGCAGGTTTTCGAGTGTTATGAATCTACTAGGACTCGTTTCTGCCCACCAGTTTGCAGTTTGTGATCTGTAATTTCTTATTTGATAACTTTTCAATTTAAATTAACTTTGCTTTATTATTACAACCTTTTACAGGGGAGTGTTTTTTTTTCACATTTCACCTTCTCTACTGCTCAATTATTAGTAATTAATCATATCAGTTATTAATGTTATTCTTGAGGCATCTAATGGACTAGTTCATGAAATATTATCACTGGGCTGGCACACTCATTGGACTTTTGGACTGAGATATTTTCAGAAATGCTGTTTGAGGATAAGATTTTTTTTGTAATTATGGTTAAAAAAAATAGATTTTCAAAAAATATCTGTATAACCGGTGACAATGCAAGTGCTAGCCCACACCTCATGATATACACTATATGGCAAAAGGTTTGTGGACACATGACCATCACACCAACAAATAGATCTTCCCCAAACTGTTCCCACAAAGTTGTAAGCATTCAATTGTCTAGAATTTCTTTGTATGCTACAGCATTAAGATTTTCCTTCACTGGCACTAAGAGACCCAAACCTGCTTCATCATGACAACATGATGAAGGTCCATAAAGCCATAGTCTCCCAATGTTGATGTGGAAGAACTCAAGTGGCCTGCATAGAGCCCTGACCTCAACCCCACTGAGCAACTTTTGGGGTTGAATTATAACAGTGACTGCACCCCAGGCCTTCTCAATTGACATAACTGACTGAACTCACTAATGCTCTTGGTGCTGAATGAGCCAATTCCCACAAACACATTCCAAAATCTAGTGGAAAGCCTTTCCAGAATACTGAAGGTTATTATAGCAGCAAAGCGGGGAGAAAGTCCATATTAATGCCCATGGTTTTGGAATGGGCACATATGGGTGTGATTGGCAAGTGCTCACATACTTTTGGCCAGATAGTGGATATCACTGTTGTACTATGTATAATCCAATATCCAGATTGTATGAGTGTTTATATTAGTTGCCAATTTATTGGTCAGTTGATGGAATCATGCAGGTTTCTGTGATCAGTTTGTGAGTTGGTAACCTTCTAGATACACAAGGATGGAGTTCCAGACAAATGTTCAGAAAAGCTACTATTACGATAAATACTCCTCCTTGCTTGTGGCCATGGGAAGCTGTGTTGAAGGATCTGCACGCTAACTTGTAGCCATTTGGTCACTCAAAGTGAAAGAAGGGTCAAGTGTCAGTCATAAAACAAAGCTCACACACACTGGAGCCAGAATAACTCAAGACATGACTGATGGACAAGGAAAGGAAAACACACTTCACATCTTTCCACCTCCTTCCTTCTGAACTGCTGCTTATGAACTGCTCTCCCTGTCCCAATGTTCCAGTAAAATTATCTGAAATTTTCAGTGGATGGCTGTTGGCCCCGCTAAGATAGCATTTAATAAGCACCCTGACCACTCTTCCATCTGCTGGGTAGCACTATTAATGATTGTCCTTTGGAGAGAGGGAGCAGGACAAGACTAACTTAGAGTTCTGCACAGCAATTGATTGGGCCATATTCGCTAATAACTACAGAGGAAGAAGAGTGAGCATCAAAAAGAAAACTAGAGGATCAGGCAAATAAAGAAAGGATTAAATATTTTCCCCTGGGAATAAGCCATAAAGAGGATGTCAGGTGTAGGGGAACACATACACACACTATCTATCTATCTATCTATCTATCTATCTATCTATCTATCTATCTATCTATCTATCTATCTATCTATCTATCTATATATATATATATGTATGTGTGTGTGTGTGTGTGTGTGTGTGTGTGTGTTTGTGTATGTATATATATATATGTATATATATATATATATATATATATATATATATATATATATCTTTAGTTTATATTTACTGTAATATTCACTCTATTTAATACAGCGATACTTCTCTTGAAGTGCTATACTAAAAGAAAGCCCTGCAAGCTAGACTGAAATAGACAAGCTGCATAATCTCTGCCCTCAAGAGAACAGCTGTCGCTCTCAACGCTCAAACCAAACTAAATGATATAATATCGTTTTTAAAGATTTTCGAAATTGAATTTGAAGATCACTTTGGCAAAATTTGTTCATTTGGTGGATTGAACCAAATAATAGAGACGAGGACTTCTGATATCTGTCCAATTTGGCATTGTATTCTACTTCGATTTTTTTTCTTCTGAGTAGATTATTATTCTGATTTCTTCTGGGACCAGAGGCAGGATACAGTCCAGAATCTACCTTCCCCAGAGCCAGATCATTCTAATTCACAACCCTCCAAATGAGTTATTGACTCAGGGATGTCCCATGGCAGGGTGTGATGGGGGCTAAGACCTTGTCCTGCCCCCTCTCCTTCTTCTCTCAGCTTCTCATAAACTGAATAGAGATGATTGTGCTAGCCAAGTCACAAGCAATGCGCTCTCTCTCTCTCTCTCTCTCTCTCTCTCTCTCTCTCAAGCTACCTGAGGCTACTCTACTTAATATGAATTTTATTGTATTGTGGGAGTTTTTCAGTAGCTTTTTGATGTTCACTTTTCAAATGAAAATAAAACATACCTATACATCTGGTTTTAAAGAGTCATGTTTATAAGGAAACAATTCATTTAAATTCCAGGAAAAAAATAGTTGTTGAGGTATATAATACAAAAAAAATACAGCTTTACAGGTTATATAACAGCTTTTTAAAACCAATTTTGGTTTAAAACCAATTTCCCAATTCCCACCCGCTAGCTATCTCTCCTAGTATCACATAACAGCTAGCCCATGCATCCTCAGAGACAGGTGAAGTCAGCTACCTTAGAGGAAAGTGCTATCTGCCCTCTTCTGCATGCATGAGCTCATAGATGCCCACAATTGGTTAGTGTCCCTCTGATTGACAGGGAAGAGAGAGTATGCCATCTGTCCCACCAAGAGAGCACAGCCAATTTTACTCTCAGGACTCCAGGCCACAGATGGCTGTAGAATCTTCAGGATTCAAACTCATAATCTTCTGACATTAGGGTGAACTCTTCTTTTTGCACCATTCAGTAGCCCGAAAATAACACAACAAGAAAAGCAATTACATTGAAGGGTCCTTCGGTACTTATGTATCAGCAACTTTTGTCACCTACACTGCCTGTGCACCCATGCTTAAAAAGCCATTCTGTATCTAAATGTGAGTTTTGATCATTTCTGAATAAGATCCAGATTCCGTTTTTGCTGTTTGCGGGGAGAGAGTGACATGTCATCATGCTGTGATTCAGAGCATCGCTCGTGTTCTACCTAGGGTTAAAGGTCAGAAGAAGTCAACCAGATCATGGCTTTACTCCAGTGTGTCTACTATGCAGAAATATCATACCAGCCTGTAGCATGCCACTGGTTCTCTCCCACACTTCTCATGACGATCCAATTACTGCATATTACACCGAAATGTTACTTACTGATGCCATTTTCTTGCAGGACTAATCATGATATTTTCTGTAAAAGCATGCAATCTACTACCACCGTACTATAGAAGTAGAAAATGTGTTTCATGTCAGTCAATATTTTATTAACTCTGTAGTCAGCAGTTTCAGCCACTACATCTTTATGCATATTACAGGACAAATTGAGCTGATCTACTGTACTTTTACCCACTCCAGATCCTCTTTAAAGTGTGAAATGTGTGGGTGGATACAAAGTGTGAACTCTGCTAAAGCTTCCAGGTATGTTCAAATGCACTGTGTAGATTGTGTAAGCTGTAATATGTCAAACATTTTCCAGAAATAATGTAAGAATCCATTAGAGATGTTTTTACTACCATTAACACCATAATCTATGTTACAATTTAGTTTATTGCTGAGTCTGGGTTTATCTACAGCAGGGGTGAACAATACGTCGATCGCGATCGACCAGTCGATTGCAAAGGAAGTGCGGGTAGATCACCATTCAAAAAAAAAGAAATGTTCACGATGATGTACAGGACAGCCAGTCTGAGATCTCATCTTTTCTCTCACCACGCATGTGATCAAACGCGCCAGCGCTAAAGACTAGAGAGAGAAATCACTGAGTTAACATTTTCAGTCTTTAAAAGACAAAACACAGCTCCCAGTGTGCACATTAGTATCAGTCACCACGGACAATGCGCCCGCAATGAGGTCTGCGACCACACTGAGTTCCTACACACTGACGTGAGATGGCTTAGTAGGGGTAAATTGCTGCAGAGATTTCCAGAGCTCTGTCTGGAGATAAGGGAGTTTCTTTTTGCTGTTAAACATGCAGAATACTCCCAACTCAATGATGATCAGTGGCATTTTTAACCGATCTGACCAACATGTTAAATGAGCTTAATTTGGAGATGTAAGGAAAAGACAAATCGTGGTCAATATGATCAGCTCAGTTAATGCCTTTAAACGGAAAATGCACCTTCTGTCCTCAAAGCTGCAGCACCATGAACTTCCAAAACCTCGCGTCAGAGCTGGAGACGCAGCGGAAGGCTTGTGCGCAGTTTAACATTGCACTGCACGGAGCAGATTGACAGCTGTCAGTCAGAGTTTCACAGACGCTTTCAAGACTTTGCTTTACTGGAGCCAGTCGCTACTATTATTTCTGTAAGTCAGCCCTTTCCCACATGAAGTCCACATACCGGTCCACGATGACTGATCATCATTTGGAGGCCTGCTGGAGGCTGGTTACCAGCAGCTACTGTCCGGACTATGCAACCCTGGCTGATTCTATTCAGTGCACGTCATCAGAGTAAGGTACTGACCAAAAATGTACTGAATTATAGTGTGCCATAAGGGCTCATGCAGATATGCAGGGTACATGAACATATATTGCGTGTATATATATTTGAAGTATACTCAGTATATAGATAGATAGATAGATAGATAGATAGATAGATAGATAGATAGATAGATAGATAGATAGATATCTATAGATAGATTTATATACTGTATATTTATATAATATATATATATATATATAAATAAATAAATGTTTTACATTTTTAGTGTAGGTAGATCTCCTTGACTGGTCATGTTAAAAGTAGATCGCAAGTCAAAAAAGTGTGTGCACCTCTGATCTACAGAGATAGACATCCCAAAATGATTCCAGTGTGATTCCAGTTTTATACACATTATTGGAAATGACTAATGTCATTTGGAAAGACTAATAACCATTCCAAATAAAGCTATATAAATAGTATATGAAATCTACACAGCAATATAAATAGTGCCAATAGTGTTAGTGAATTAATTTTTACACTCTAAAAATAAATGTTCCAGAAAAAGGTTCTTTAGAGGGATAAAGAAGAAGGTTCCCTAAAAACATTTTTCAGTCAAAGATCCTTTAGCCATTGTTTTTGGATTCAATAAATAAATAAGCAGTTTCCAGTATAAACAGCTTTCTACGTTAATGGTAACCTTTATGTTGGGAATTTTTCGATCTTTGTTGCACCGGAAAAATGTTAAAGATTCATCATTTTAAAAGGTCTTTTGGAAACCAAAAATTGTTCCACAATGGCATCACTTTACTGGCAAATAAAGATACATCTCTGTAGGCTGATGTGCTGCATTATTAGTGTATAAAAACTGTGTATGTCAGCATTGATTGGTGGTGTATCCTTCAATTTGGTGGGAGTGTTGAATAGAATACTGTGGGAATAGCATGGAGTGAAGTCTGTATCAATATCAATCACATTAACTTCTGATTAAATTATAACATACCCAGTGGTCAATATA
Source organism: Noturus placidus (assembly GCA_022414735.1). Lineage (NCBI taxonomy): Eukaryota > Metazoa > Chordata > Actinopteri > Siluriformes > Ictaluridae > Noturus > Noturus placidus. The sequence goes on from JAFFST010055728.1 coordinate 130,257, forward strand.
TAAGGCTTGGTATTAAGCTTGCATTTGCATTTGATCAATGCAACAGCCAGAGGAATTCAAACTGAGAAACATAACAGAGTCACGGTGATGATTTAATGCACCTAAAAAAGAAATGTCTTCCCTGTTTGGAAATAAGTTAAGAAAGACAGCTCACAAGTGCTAAAGCTGAACAAATGCTGTAAAAGAAGCATGACCTTCTTAAAATCCCATGGGCCATTTCAAAATTCAATTAAGCCCAGTGACCATCTTTGCAAGGCTTCAGCAGTGTGCTTTACTTCAACAGCCCATTGAAAACATATCGTCATTTACAAGCAAGCCCTTGGGGTGAAGGAAAGTGTAGTGACAAGGGTGTTATGTTAAGGCAGCCAAGAACAACTTGTCTTATTCATGGGCATAATGGCAGGGTCAAAGGAAGGCCAGAAACATTACATTCTGCAGTCATTCAATATGAATTCCACATCCCACAGATCCGTGTCCATGATGGGCAGATTGGCACCCACAATTCTTTGCCCACTGAGCCACTGCTAATCCAGTAAGTGATAGACCTGAGTCCACAGAGCTACTCCTGCTGTGTGGGTAAAACAAATGCAACCTCTAACTGTTACTATCTTCTACCATAGGTATAGTCTAATTTCAAATCAGAGAGAGAGGTATTAGAGTAATCATTCAGAAAAGCACATAAATTTAGGTCATGCATCAAAGAATTAAGGTCATTGAAAAATCCTTAGAGAAATCCATCTTTATCAGAACTAGCAGTCGCTCTGTTTCTTTGTGTGCAAGTCGTTTAATTCACCTGTACTACTTATTGTTTTTGTTCCTGAAAATGGAGACATATTTTTCAAGTGTAAAACTAATTCCTAAGTTAGAGAGAAGTTCACATTTCTCTAAATTAATTTTAAACTGAAAATGACTACTTTAAACAGCTTAGTGATGATTTAAATAGCTATATTGACTCTGGGTTCTCTGGATCCAGGCCAGGACAGGATGTAATGCACACTAAAAACTTCTACCCACAAAAAAGGTCTATTTGAGAGAGCTGATCATTCATACTGGCAGCGCAAAGCAAAAAGTCAATTAACCGAATTAACTTAAAGATTTTTTTCGTTGAGAAATTTTATAAGCACATAATCCAGAGAAAATTGGCACAAAGGAAGAGAAAACTTAACTCTGGAAATTATATAGTGAAAGTAAACAAAGGGAACTGCTGAAGGAGGAGCACATGTGTTTTACAGGAAAATACTTCCATAAAGATACTGAGTTCTGTCAAATGTCTTAAATTCTCCCACTGGCAAAACCTCTTCCCTTGTGTATATTCAATTATTATTCAGTTATTATGATACTATACCATAAAAGTAATCATTTGAAACAATTGGATAATAAAATTACAATGTTATGGTTTAAGTGAAAGCTGCAGTAGGTTAAAATGGACAAAGATACAGTAAGTATAAAGTACCATATAAACCTCTTGCGTAAGCAAGTAACTAAAGATGACTGAACACACACACACACACACACACACACACACAAACACACACACAACTCATTGATGTGGAAGTAGAAGCAAGCCTATACTGAGGGAGGAGTCACAAGGTCAGTGTCGTTCCAAATGAATGGTCAGCACCACAAAGGACAGATGAAACTCAATGACAGAAAAAAAAATGACAAACTCTCATTCGTTTCCCAGTGCCCCATTCTTTTTTTGACCTGTCAATCAACAGAAGTTTGCCAAAATAAATATTCTGTCCAATAACTACAGCTTTTAATTTAATAGAGCTTGTTATATTTGTTATATCTGAAGCATTGTATGATTGTTGGGGATAAAATAGTGGCTGTAATTGTAATGAAATTCACTTTGCAGTGCTTTCACAGTCTTATCTAATATGTACCTTCTTGCTAAAATGATCTCACCATCTCATTAATACACTCTTAATATGATCGATCAGGGTAAACAGATTAACTAAGCTCGTGAAATACAGACATTCCCTGCTTATCATTCTACTTTCGTATCCAAGTGCATTGCTCAATGATCCGCTTATCCACACATTGTCTCTAAGTAGCTTTAATTCTCTGTAAATGTTCTTATTTACACACCATGATCGGGGCAAGGGTAGTGCACATTTATCTCCTGCTGACAGGTAATGGCTGAAAATATCTCCAAAGCCATGTAACCCCTTTTACTCTCTTTATTTACTCAAAGACCTACTTAACTTTATCAGCATTCTATTTTATGACTTTTGTCATGAAATGTGCACATCTAGTTTTACAGGGCTGAAGTTTCAACCATTTCTGTTAAAAAGGACAAGTCTGTGATTTGGGGGGAAAGTGTTCAATTGGATAAATCTAAGATGATTGTGCAGTGGGAAGAAACATTAACTAGTTCGAAAGAAAATTATATCACTAATTACTTTAATAAAAAAATATAGTTTATTTTGTTATTAATATATAATATTCATAAAATGTGTTTTTCTTGGTACAGTCCTGAGTGAATAACGAATGAAGCATTGTGGTTCATTAAACCCATTAATAATTTGCTTTTCTAACAAGTATGTGATCAAATACCACCAAGCAGAAGATACATGATACCATGAAAGACCGTTAGTAGCTTAGCTAAGATTAATGTGTTGCCGCACCATATTTGTAAATTTTAATGTAAAACTACCAATACAAGAGAGAGGTTATCATGTCAGCATGTAGTATTGTCATTACAAACAAAATTAAACAAATTATCAGAATACAATATTAGCGTATGCCTACATTAAGGACTCTATTGGTAAGGAGACACATTCGAAAAGTGTTTCCCACAGTACAGTAGCTGAGCACCAACTGGCCTAAAATCTTTCGAATGGATCATTCCAATAACTCTAACAACAGGCATTTACACTAAACAACTTAAAACTGCCTCATTATTACCCTTGAGTTCAAAACAACCATGTTATTCTCAAAATAATAATTGATCTCAAACTATGGATTTATGGACATAATGCATATTGTGTTACTCGTGAAATTATTTACATTACGCTATGAGTCACTCAGATTTCTGTGTCTGGTGGTGTGACGATAGACAAAATCTCAAAGGAAGGAAGGAAGGAAGGAAGGAAGGAAGGAAGGAAGGAAGGAAGGAAGGAAGGAATTCAATTTCCCCTCTAACTAGGCTGCATAAATCAAGAACCTTAAATGTTTCTTCAAATTGACTTAAGAATTCTGGGGAACCCTTAAAGATTCTACATAACACTCTGCAACAGTGTGCTTCAGGAAGCTAAGAGCCCTTAAGGATCTGTCTCTGCTGTGGCCTGTTGAGATTCTGAGCTCCCGTACCTCACTATAACAGCTCTAATTGTTATATGCAGAAAAAAGGGAAATAAAGATGCACTACTAGGAATTGTTTACAGTACAAATGATAATGATACTGTTATAAATACTTTTAGTCAAACCTCCTGGGGAATTGTTGTTTAAACTTGCATGGATAGGTAACAGTTTGAGTGTTGAGTTTTTAATGATTTAAGGATCTTGACTCCAGCACTGCGAATCCACTTATCTGCATACCGTAGTTCTTTTCTGCTAATGAACAAATAATTCATGAGTTGGATCAGGTTGGCTGAGAGTTACATTATGAGGCTGCATTGCAAATGAGGGTTATCCCTCAAGATGCTCCGAGTTTAAGTAAGGGTTTGATTTGAACTGAACTGAATTTACACTGATGTGCGAAAGAAGATGTGAATAGACCTAATGCTTTATCCATCCAAAAAGACACTACCGTTGACTAGAAAGATTAGCTGGGCTTTTTACTAGAAAGATTAGCTAGGCTTTTTACTAGAAAGATTAGCTAGGCTTTTTACCAGAGAGATTAGCTGGGCTTTTTACTAGAGAGATTAGCTAGGCTTTTTACTAGAGAGATTAGCTAGGCTTTTTACTAGAGAGATTAGCTAGGCTTTTTACTAGAGAGATTAGCTGGGCCATATATCATTTGACAACTTTTAAAGGGTTCTTCCACTGTATCTCTGGGAGAACCCTTAAAGGTTCTATGTTGAAGCCCAAAACAGAGACGACCCCTTTTTTGGTTTGGAAGCTAAGTACTGTATGTTCTTGTCAGGTTTTTTGTTCTTTGTTATTATAAAATGAACCTTTAAAGAATCTTTGAAGAAAGTTTTTGTAAGATTGTAGCTAGCTTACTCTCACTATGAGAAAGGTAAGTAAAATTAGACTGAGAGGTCGAATCCAGTCCAGCGCCAGCCTGCACTGGTTATTTGTGCCTCTTAAATTAGCAACGCCCTAAAGCTGCTGCTATAGGCCGATCACTTTGACACGGCACATAATTAAAGCAAACCACAAGTTGGGGTGCAGAATTCCCTTTGGCGTGTTTGACAGAAAAATGATTGCACTGACTTAGAACCAAGAATAGGAGAACTTCACACACAGGCCTGACCCTAAGAGCTACAGCAGCTCGATTTACATGGTCGTAAAATCGTTCTTTTCAGTGTCCCGGACATTTAACTGGGCTAGATAATATTAGCTTCTATAACTGGACTAACATTAAAGTCTATTTTTTGGTCTATTAACTTAACTTCCGGTGTGTGAGAGCTAATGGCAACGCATGAGCAGGAACAAAGCATGCCTTGAAGGGGTTGCTAATAGCAACATCCGAAAGGAAATGCTGTTGTACAAAGAGACTGCACTTCAGATGTTCTGCTCAGAGCTTACTACTACACACACTACCCCGAGATCCAGTAATAAACACTTGAAAAGATTACACATAATGGTAAACTGCAGTATGAGGGAGCAGACTAAGTAGCCGCCTGCCTTTTAAATAGTTGTCTATAATTCTGTAAGATATTGTAATTCTATATCTATATGATTTCTGCTATAAGATTTTTTTTCTGATTTATTTTAAGAATTGTGGAACTTGCATCAAATGCATTAAACTTTATCAGCACCATAATTACTAACAGAGGGAAAACACTATAGGTAATAATAATCTAATAAGTGAAGAAACATTGTGTGTGTGTGTGTGTGTGTGTGTGTGTGTGTGTGTGTGTGTGTGTGTGTGTGTCCAAACTAAGTACTGCCATTCACGAAAATGTACTATGTAAATAAATAAAATATTAATAACAGATAAGAGAAATGCAAGCAAGTGTGGAATACAAGCACAACCTGTTACAGTAACAGTATGTGAGTGGCACAGCAACACGTGAACTGGGAAGCAACGCAAACTATGGCGACCAAAACAAATCGTCGCCGTGGTGAGTATTTACTTAGAGAAGCATGCTCTTACCGAATCTTAAAACATGTGGCATCCCGCGAGAGTATCCCACACATAACAGAAGCAGCAGAAGGATCTTGACGGATCGCCTGAACCTCGCATGAGTTATCAACGGGGAGGTAATCTTCATGATGCCTGCAATGTACATCGTTTTAATTCCTTTGGATTGCAAAACTCCCCGCAGATTTGCTCTTTAGTCGTCTATGAGGGGTGAAGGCCAGCTCTCAGAAATCACGGCATGGTTACAGAGGAGTCGCGCGCTCGCGTCCCGCATCCGTTTCCAGAAAAGCGCCGCGTGTCTTTCCTTCTCACTGCACCAAGGAACAGGCTTCCGACTCGGCGAGCTTCGGACCATCCATGTCAGACGGCACAAATCCGGCCGAAATCCATTCGCGAGCAGCCTGAAAGAGAGCAACGAGAAGGATATTGGAGATCCACTAACGAGTCGCGTGATTCAGCGCGGATGGCCGGAGGTGAGAGCTCTGCGCTTGAGCTCCGCTCGCTCCCCTAATGCAGGCGCTGTGCTGCACTGCTGCGCACCTTCTGACGTCGAGCCGAGATCAGCGGCGGCATGAGAGGCACAGCGGGATACACCGGGCATGTTTAACTGCAGCCGATCACCACACATCGATCCGCCTCCATAAATCAGCCCCGAACACGGCGCGTTCTAACGCGTCCCTGCCACCAAACGTCTTCGCTAATCTCGCAACTGTTCTCACCAGATGTGGCCCCCTGAATCCAGCGTGTCATAAAGCTATATACATATATATATATCGATCTGTGGATTTTGGATTATAGCCCGAGCCCCGTAAACGGATCCAGAATAAAGATCAAGGGGGAAAAATCAACAGTTTGTATCAGGGTTGTTGTATTGTTGTACTCTGGAGATATTGGGCTATAAGCGACACCCAGCACGCGCGTTGTTCACGGACATAAATACCCCCGTGTTTGAAATGAAAAGGCTTTTACTGATTCTTTACTGATTGATTGTGGAAGAGTTTGGACTATAGTTTAGATGTGTTGAGTAACAAATAACGGAATCAAACCAGCTTTAAAGGTGTATTACCGCAATGTATTAGCAAACATGGCAGTCATAAATATATTACCAGTCATACTTTTAGACGTTTTTATGCTGTGGTTTTCCTTCACATTACTTTGCCCAGTTTACTGAGAGATGCCATGAGTATAGGCTACTTTAATGCTGTGAAATATAAACTAGTATTGCAGGCTTCCTAGCTTTGTTCGACATGTATCATTGGGTGTTTGAGATTGAGATGTATTAAATGATGTGATTAATATTTATAATGTAAGGATGCACAGTCCGTTTACTAAATTGAACAAAAGATTTTCAGTCCGCCTCCTTGAAGGGCCGAAGGGATTTCAGCACCATGGACAGCGAAGCGGGCCTAAAGCGAGCTCAGCGTGGTTATACTGGCGACCAGTTAGATACAATGTCCTGTCTTTTATTTAAAAAAAAATAATAAATAAAAAAACACTGCAAATATTATTGCAAACATTGCTTCTACAAGCATATCGCTTATTAACACAGGCCTGTTTCTGTGCGCGTCAGGAACACGGATATGACTCAGAGAGGAGTTCTCAGCTGTCATTTCTTTCTAGATAGATATTTCTGCTTGCACTGGATCCAGTGAATGGAAGCCTGATTGATTATTTGTATTAAGATGAATTGCGAATATGCACTGTTATCAATAGTCCATATTTCTGACTGTCCCTGTGGGACATTTATCTGCTTTCTCGACGCATTTCACACCGCCTGAGACCTTGCGCCTAAAAGGCGTAAACAGCCATTTGATGCATATAGCATTTGAATCCACACAACTTAAAGCTTGTTATTAGCAGCAGCGGGCAGGCAGCATTTAAAAGCCATCTTTCTTTTATTTATTTATTTACATTTTCTCGATCGTGTAAATGTCCTCATGCGTAGGCTGTTTTCCTTTCTAGTATAGAACTTTTTTATTGCTCTAATGTGGACTCTAATGTTTTAGAATCAAAACATCCCAAGATAGGGAAGATTGAAGTGAAAAGAGAGAGAGAGAGAGAGAGAGAGAGAGAGAGAGAGAGAGAGAGAGACGCGCTCGTGTTGGGGTGTCCATAAATTATACCTATTTTTTCAGGGGTTAGCACTGGCACACAACTCCTACCATATAATAACTTTTTGCCTCACATCAAGCCCCAGCACCGCTCCAATTAAAAGCACACGCTTTAGTTTCATTTCTGGCCAGCAGTCTTCATGGCGAATGGCTTTGACCTCGACGCCAAAAAAAAAATATGCCTCGTGCTTTATATCAACTTTATCCCAATAGATATGTTAAATAAGCAGGGAAATTCGCATATCTGCACACAGGTTCACTTTTAGTGGATTAGATATGGATCATCTCAGCAGTGTCGCGTCGGTGCGCTGACAGTCTGTATAGGTAAGGGTGGGCTTTAATCATCACATCGTATTTTCTCAATGCAAAGAATGTTTTTTTTTTTTTACTTATTTTATTAATTTATTTATTGTAATTTTTTTTTTTTTGGGGGGGGGGGGGTTGATGATGATAGGGCATCACCAACTCGTGGTCACGCAACACTGGTTATTAACTATCAATCATAACCGTCCGAGATATTTAACACGTCATCACGCAGAGAATTTGTCCGATCTAGGTCAGAAGTTTCAATCCAATTCAACTGTCCGTCGTTTGCTTGTTTGTTTTTTTTCGTGAGGTAACATGAGTTACCGGATCCCAAAGGCGTCATTCACATTTATAACATTTCAATGATTTTTTTATTTTTTTTAAGAGTCTCACAGTGAAAACTGTCACCTCGTGCAGTTCTAGCGGAATAAATAACGGGAAAGGAGTAGGCACTTACCTGCTTTGGCAGAAGCAGCGCGAGCTGGAGTGCAGTCACAGAGCCGGAGGAAGTAGTTGAGCTAGCTGTTCCGTTGGAGCGGAGAGGAAATCGCGCGCTCAGGCTGCTCTCTCTTCTCCGCGTGCGGCCCGTGGACAAGCCACGCCCCCTGTCGGTCAAAGCGCACGCTGCTTAAAGACACGCGGAGACTATCTACGCATCCTCCGGGTGTCTTACTATCATAACAGGACAATTAATCCGGTTTTTTTCTCTACAAGTCCTTTTAGGGATGAAATATTAAAGTGTTATAGCAGATTTTCTCTCTTTTATCTATGAAGCGTAGGGGTTGATTTTTAATCTTAACTGATCTGCATTTAAATAATATATCTACTATTAATGTAATGGTATGATATTCAAATGTATCTAAGGAGAGAAAAGGAGAAATCTCTGGAACACAGTTGGTGAAAAGTAAATTGACAGTCATGTCTGATTAGGTCCTTGGTGCAAAATGAATGTCCTTATAACAGCATTACTGCATTGAGTTCCTAGTTGCATTATAGTTTGTCATTCTCATGGGATCTGGTCAAAAAACACAGCTATTTATGATTTATTAAGTCAGCAGGTAACTTTGCTGCCTCAAAGCTCAGGTGTGGAGTTACTGTGCATGTTCTCCCCATGTCTCCATGAGTTTCCTCAGGGTTCTCTGGTTTTCTCCCTGCACCCAAAAACATACCATATCAATTGGCTACACTAAATTGCATTGTAGTTGTGAATGAGAGTGTGTGTGTGTGTGTGTGTGGGTGTGTGTGTGTGTGTGTGTGAGAAAGAGAGAAAGAGAGAGAGAGACAGAAAGATAGAGTTTCATACAGAGTGTATTTCCAACTCATGCTCAGTGTTCTCAGGATAGGCCCCAGATCCACCACGACGCTTAGGAAAATTGGGTACCGAACATGAACAATTAAATTATGTAAGCATATCTAAGGAGAGACATGGAAAACCCACTGGAACCCAGAGGACTCAAAAAGGGAAGTTGTGCTATAGTTATGATAATTGGCTGATTCTTCTGGTAGAATATTTTTGTATGCTTCTTTTGTTTTCTTCCTTTTTTAAGTAAAGTGATCCAAATGTTGTCAAACAGCTAAAAAAAAAAGTGTGCATTAAAGAAAGTGAGAGAGAGATAGCAAGAGAGAGAGAGGGAGAGGGAGAGGAAGAGAGAGAGAGATGGTGGGAGGCACTCTCTTTGCCTCTTTCGTCTCTTTAATTACAGCCAGTCTTCCATATCGGAGAGGAAATTAATTATTCACCTAATCTGCCGGAGGAAGTAATACCCAACCTGCAAAACACACACACACACACACACACACAGTGCAACAAACACCAAGAATGAAAGTATGAGCAAGTTCCTCAGCACCTGCTTACATAGCAGCCAACGAGGGCTGAAAGTCAACCAGATTAACCCTGAAACAGATTAAGCAGCATACAATACAGACCTAAATGCAACATATTAATACATGAATGATGTCTGGGGAAATGCAGGTCTATGGGAATAGCTTTTTATATACTCTACTTCAGTTTCGTGAATATTAATTCCAAAGTGGTCAAAGCTAATCATTTTCTTATAACCATTCCCCAAAGTGTTTTATTATTCTAGCGTCACACCAATTTGCCAATGATTACATTTTCTTAGCAATTAAAAAAGCCATGTCATACTTTTGTCATGTGATGGTCTGGGGTCTCATGTGGGGTGAATTCCCCAGAATACCATGACCCTGAACAGGATCAAGCTGAAGATGATGATGAATGAATGTCATACTTTTGAGCACTTTATAACTAAATTTAAGAATGTTATCACTTACATTATAGCAAATAAAAAGTGTCATCCCCTCACCAGTAATTTATTATTACTATTAAGTATATTGTCTGCCATACAAGTGCCTAAATTATCTGTTACTATAGAAATAATATGAACAATCGGATTTGAGAATTCTAAAGTTCTGTGGTATAAAATAATATATCTAACAATGTAACAGACGTTTTCTTTAGTTGACCTGCTCAATGTTTGGTTGTTAGCACACCAGTGGTTTCTTTCTTTTTCAGGATGTTCCAACTTGTTGTATTGGCTAAGGCCCAATGACTGTACAATGGCTCTAATCAATTTTCCCTCTTTTCTTAGCTTCAAAATGGCTTGTTTTTCTCCCATAGACAGCTCTCTGGTCTTCATGGTAGTTTAACAACAAATGCATTCTTCACAGGTGAAACCAAGAGTAGACACTCAGAGCTATTCATTGTTTAAACAATCCATTCAACCAGGTACACCTGGGCAACAAGAAACACTTGTCAGTTGTGTGTTCCAATATTTTTGATCACTTGAAAAATGAGTGGGTTCAAACCAAAGGTGCCATGTTCTAAGTTGTTTAACACATCTACATGTCATCATCATCACCTCGTATTCATCTTTTGATTGCAAACCCAAAAATATTTAGTGTAAAGCAAAAACAAATAATTAGCCTTACCTTTTATTACTTTCAGAGAGGGCTGTATCTTGTGTCAGTTATTTATACATTAACCCCTTTACAACCTTTCAGCTGCTTTTGATGTGGGATGGCTTTAATAAGGTCTTTTGACAGCAGAATCTTCTGTTAGGTCTATAATGAGGCCTGGGTGCTCACCATTGGCCCATATGAGGACAAAGGTGGAGCACCATACAGTCTTTATCAGCTTTTGCTCTCACAGCCTGTCATGCCTCTTACTGGAATGTGTCTCCTTAATGTTACTGTGGAAACAGTCAAGCACTATGGGTGAAAGATAGCTCTTTAGATGGCAAACCTGAATAGTCACCTAGCACCACTACACATACAAACACACTCAGAGTGCCATGTTGTATTAATAACAAAAAATTAATTACAATCTATTTATTGGTTACAATGTTCTATGATTCAAAGGGACAAGCCAGATATCATTTAACTGTACAAAGTAGGAGAAGTACTAGGTAGGAAACATTCCAGAATGTTCTTTAATAAAACATAACCAAAAAATCAACCACATCTATCAGAGATGTATTTATCAATGATTTTTCCTTTGACAGATGATAGCCTTTTCATTCCTCCTGCCTTCATCCATCGTGGATATAGTGTGAGCAAAGGTAGAGGCATCATTATGCATTCAGTAACGGTTATGCACTGATGCACATCACCAATAGTTATCAGTCCTGCATTCACAGCTCTGCAGCACTGTACTCTGCTTTCAGGCTGGATGTAAGTGGCACAACATCTACTCATCTCTAATTCAAGCTTCGACTGAAGAACCATTTTTGTCATTTATAAAGTAAAGTAGGAGTTAATGCTCCAGTCTTTCTCTAGTGGGATACTGGCTGCTTCTCCTAGTATTTCATAATTGTCTTGAAATGTAAAAGCACTTTAGTAAAAGAACTCATAGGTAACTTCCATCCATCCTCTACCGCTTACTCCTTTTCAGGGTCACGGGGAACCTGGAGCCTATCCCAGGGGGCATTGGGCACAAGGCGGGGTACACCGTGGACAGGGTGCCAGTCCATCGCAAGGCACAATCACATACACACTTACACACCCATTCATACACTAGAGACACTTTAGGGTTTAGACATGCCAATCAGCCTACCTACATGTCTTTGGACTGGGAGAACCGCCGACATGCAAGATGCAACATGCAAACTCCACACAGAACTCGAACCCCGGACCCTGGAGGTGTTAGGCGAACCTGCTAACCACTAAGCCACCCTGCGCCACATAGGTAACTTACAGAATGTAATTACCTTGCACACCATATCTACTTATTAGGAACAATATATCATTTTGTTGTTGTAGTGCAAACTCATGCAAATTATTATTTTGTATTGCAGAAATTAATAACAGATTCCTAATACATACTTATTTTGCTGTATAATATACATTGTTCATGCATGGTGGTGCAGCAGGTAGCATTGCCACTACAAAGTTCCATGATCTCAAATTGGATCTTGAGCTCACATTACTGTCCGTGCCGATTTTCTGTGTCCTCTATATATTCATGTAGATTTCCACTGGGATATCCAGTTTCATCCCATCTTCTTAAAGTATGCCAGTAGGTAGATTGGCTACTGTGAATGTGTGTGGTGCACTGCGATGGACTGGCATTCCATTCAGGGTTTAATCCTGCCTCATGCCCAGTGTTCATTGATAGGCTTTTGATCTACTGTGCCACTGAAAAGGAGTAAACAGTTACTGAAGATGAGTTAGTGAATAAATTTCAAAAAACGTGACAACATTTTTTGGTAAACAAAAAAGCCAAAAACTCTGAAAAACTATGCCTCTTTTTTTGTCTGATTAGTGAACTATATTACACACAGTGAAGCAAGAAAGAAAAACGAGGGAAGAAAATATATATGTTGACTATTGATTGCAGATGTGAAGCAGCTGCTTTCAAGGCTTCAGTTTATGTAATTTCTCTATTATCTAATTATTCTCTAACTCTGACTTAATCACCAGAGCAAAACCTGAAGTCCTTGTAAGTCTAAACCTACTGAACCAATGCTATTAGTGAACTACTGCACACAATGTATAGTTTAAAATGATTTGAAATTTGGAAGACCGTATTTAGAACAAGTGTAATTTATTCTCTGTCAGAATCACAAACCAAGCTCCTTTGGTTTGCATCATCATTAATTTAATATACAGACCATGTCTGATGATCAATAATATTCTATGAGAGTGAAATATATTCTCTAGATTCTCTGTACTTATAGGAGTATCACACAGGGTGGGCACAAAGTCAGGAACCAATGGGAATATGTTAAGTATGTCAATCTGAATATGTTGTTCAAAATTTGCAGAAACATGATACAGTGGCTGACAAAATGTGTAGTGTGTAAGGGTGAACATGTTTACATATGTTGAAGATAATAAATATAGAATTAAGTATATGTAATTTTACTCTTATTTGTTCCTGATTTTCCGGACACCCTGTAGAGTCAAGGACCGGTTTGTGACTAACATATAGGCATAATATATGCATTTTAATATGATCACTCAAGAAACCAATGACCAATACATGTTTGGACTATAATATCTATTTCTTTTCACTTTAGCCAACAATGTAATTGCTCCTAATGAGAAGAAGGGACTACAGCCATATTTGACAACAGTCATCCAGTACCCTTCTTTCTTGAAACAGCTTTCTTGAAACAGTCGAAGAGGTAGATAAAAGAAAAGGAGATGGAACAATTCTAGTACTTGATATTTTCCATTTGCTTTTTGCCACCCCCACCTCACCCCCCTCAATAAAGCAAAATTAAATGTTTCTTCCCAGTCTATAATTAGTCGACCCTGACTCTAATTAGAAATGCTCTGTGTGTGGTGCCATTTCATATGAGAGCAGATGGAATATTCTTTTTTGTTCTCTTCTTCTACACTGGAGGTGTCTACAGTAGACTGGATAAGAGGCACAGCAAGATATATCAAGACACAGCACTGGGATAAGGAGAAAACAGAAATTCTGACTATGAGTCTGGCCAGCATGAGCACTGTGTAGCATTATGTAGTCAGGACCACACACAGAAAGTCTGAAGAAAGGATCCATTACATAGATAGACCTTCTGAACTCTGAACATGGATAAAAACTTCTCATTCATCGCCTTAATGTCCAAATAATATAGTGGAAAGTCACTGGCATGTGGGTAAACAAGACTAAGGCCCTTGGACTGGTGTCTTAATCAAAATTAATTAAATTTCCACATGACTCACAAGCTTCATTAAATCATATCACCAAGTAATGTGACACAACCTTTAGAGAAATGTCAGAAAATAACACTCCAGGAAAGAATCTTCATTAAATTAAGTTTGACAAAAAAACCCTCTTCTGTTTCTTTCACATATTTGGACAGTAGATGACACAAAAACAGAAAATGGTGATTTTTTTGTATTATTCTTTACACATGTGTATTAGAAATGTATCACTACACATAACCTGATGTAGGTTGAAGCTCTGTTATGTATTGATGCAATATCAGCCTTCAATCATTAGGTTTTCAGGATGCAATATACAAAATGTTGCAAAAAGCTATGAAACATTCCCCCAAAGAGATTCAAAAAGAATCTGTTCCTCAGACAAGAAGAAAATTACACTGAGAGACTTTGAGAGAGACTTTGATCAAGAATACAGGAAATAGGCACGGAGTAAAATGTTGAACCAGACCAAATTGTCAGCGGATAGGAGGGTACAGGAGGCATCACAATGATAGCCAAAATGCATTTAGCTACAACACCAAAAATGGCTGAGTGTAAAGATGAGCAATGGGAAAGGGATTAAAAACCTATTGATCTAGCACTGCAATCATGCCCTCACATTATATGAGCCTGTGTTAATTCAGGCTTACACTGAGAAGAGATTGAGGTAAAGAGGGTGCACTTGGGAATGAGGTGTAGAAAGAGATAGAATACAGCAGCAATGTCCTGAAGAATTGCCTCCTGCATCCAGAGTCAATACTATCTGATCTACTTCTCTACCTTAAAATGTCCCAACACACACACACACACACACACACACACACACACACACACACACACACACACACACACAAACACATACATACACCCTCTCAGAGATGACTCTAGACTGAAGCAGCCTCACCAATAGGCAGTACACCATTCGCATGAAGAGACATAGGCTCATTACCAGAGAAACAACCGAAAAATACAAAAATTGGTGGCAAAAAAACCTCTGAAATGATTATTTGTCTGTGTACTCAGAGTGAAGTTCACTTTGAGCTTATATGCTTTCAGATATGCTTTCAGCTCGGGCAGCAGCAGCCATCACCGTGAGCTGGCTGCACTGACAGAAAGGAGCTTTGTTCTTGAAGAGAAAAGTTTGATGCACTGTTCTGTGGTCACTGTGATTCTGTTCTGTACTCATATCTGTCTCTAACAATACCCTATCTCTTTTGTTCACTGCTGCATTTTCCTCTATGTATCCACTGATCAGAGACACACCATCCTTTTCATTACCGAAATACTCTCGAATGACTTCAAAACAACACTCATGAGCAATCATATTGCAACCTTCTTGTAATGCCTGTTTACCATACTATACTGTATGTATAATGATCAATCTCAAATACACTCTGGTACATAATTATTTTCCCTTTTATTAAAACCATCCAGTTCCCACAGTGTACAGTAGGATACATCATAACCACATAAAGCGTTTGCTGAAACTAAAGTGCCTTTTTATAGCACCTTTACAAACAAAACAAAATCACAGACATCAGTGAGTTAACCTGCAGTGAAAATGCCAAGGATGACTAGGCAAGAATAAAAACACTTCAGAAGGAATAAGCATTAGAAGTGACCAAGGCTCAAGGCAGGATGTCTATCATGCTCTGGCTGGCACTGGGATAATATGTTAATTATATATTAAATCAGTTTACATAGAACATAGAACAGAATCAGTTTACATAGTACATAAGTTATATCATAGAGATGAGTCAACTAATATACTTATTCATAAGTCATTTGTGTACTGTAAGCAATAAGTACAATGCTCATTAACATCCCAAAAACCCAATAGCAAATCAGAAAGCATCACAGTAAAACTAAAAACACAATAGCAAAACTAAAAACTCAACAGCAAATAGAAAACAAAGTAAACCAAATGGCTGAACCATTCAGTGTCTGTTGCTCAGTACACCAGGGCTTTCTTTCTTTTTCTGGGCATTCCAATTTGTTGTATTTATTGGCTGTGCCCAATGTTTGTCCAATACCTCTGACTGAGTTTCTCTTTCCTTCTCGGCTTCAAAATGGCTTGATTTACTCTTATAGACAGCTCCCTGATCTGCATGTTGACTTTTTAGCAACAAATGCAAACTTCACAGGTGAAACTGAAGACTAAAACCAAGAGCAGATTTCCTCTTGAGATATTTATTGTTTAAACAAAAAATCTAAAAGGACACACCTGGGTAACAAGAAACACCTGTCAGTCACAAGTTCCAATATTTTTTGCTTGGCTACAAATTGGGTGGTCTGATACAAAATGTGATATGTTCTATGCCATTTACATATAAATACAAATAAATAGGCGGCTGTGGCTCAGTCGGTAGAGCGGGTTGTCCACTAATCCACTAATCGTAGGGTTGGCGGTTCGAATCCCGGCCCGGGTGACCCAATGCCGAAGTGTCCTTGGGCAAGACACTGAACCCTAAATTGCCCCCGATGGCAAGCTAGCACCTTGCATGAAGCTCTGCTACCATTGGTGTATGAGTGTGCACTTGTAAGTCGCTTTGGATAAAAGCGTCTGCTAAATCAATAAAAAAAAAAATACCACAAAATTCAAGTTGAAATTCTAAACCCTCTTGTCATGTTCATCTTTTGATCTCAAACCCGAACGTCTTCAGTCTACAGCAAAACGAAAGAAATGACTTGGCCTTCTCATTCCAATAGTTTCAGAGGGGGCTATAGATCTAGCCTTTATAATAGTTAAAATAAAAAAGGCCTGTTTCACTATGCAAGTTGAGCAAACTCAGTGTTGCAGAGTACCGTAAGTTTTGAACTGACAAATACAAACAAATCCAACACGGGTTAATTAAGTTTAACAGGTTTCACGATGCTGGTTATCAACTTTCTCAGTCAACCCAGGTTTTAACTCTAAATTGAGGTTTATTTAGAGTGTGCACATAAAAGTAAACAGCCAATAATGTTCAATATGGAAAAAAGCAGGTGTGCATACTTCCAGCTGAAGAGCAATTTAAACCTACACTAACCATAAAAATCACGTCATTGTGGTTGCCAAATATCGGGAAAATTCCTGATTGAGTAAATGTGTAAGTTCATTTTAATAGTTTAACAATGAGAACTTTTATTTTAAAACGTATTACCGCAACATACAGTATTTCATGTCAGTTTCATTTAATATAAATTATTGCAATTACATATTAATAAATAAATATATATTTGTGACATTATAGTAAGACAGGAATAATGCCACCACATAACAATATGTATTACTCTCAAAGAACCACAACGCAATACAAGCAATACATAAAGTTTGCGATACAGTAAGAGCAGCTTCAGCAAGTCAGATTGTTCATGTGCGGCTTAAGAAGACGGCAAAGATAAACTATACCATCTGCCCCAAATCTTTCGTATAGATGTTGATCGGGAAAAGCAAGGGGATTGTGTCTGTCCGTAAAAGTTATTTCATTTCAAAGTACCTTTATTATTTGCACTCTGAGCTACACAAACGTTGAAGACACCTCTACAACCACTAAAGGGTTCAACTTGATGCATCAGATTTATATCACTTTGCTCATAGCTGATTGGTCCAAGTTTTGAGTTTGAGTTGGGTTTGAGCTTTCTTACCCAGAATAAAACTTGTTCCATAGCAGGTTAGCTTGTAGCATAAGTTAGCATTTCAATGAAACCGAAAACGAGAGTTTGCTCAAACTAAATTGAAACATACCTTGGTAGCCAGCGTCGTGAAACAGGCCTCAGCACACCCAAATCAGGAAACAGGAAATCAGAAAACACAAAAATCCAACCAAACAAAAAAAAAAACATCATAGCAAATCAAAAACAGAACCAACAACAAAACCAAAAATAGAACAGCAGATCAAAGACAAAGCAACCAAACCAAAAACAGCACAACAAATGTGAAAACACAACAGCAAAATCACAAAGATATAAGTGCTATGTCAAAACAGAAAGGCTAGGTTCTTATTGAACGTCACATGATAGTTGCTAATTGGCTACAGTGCACATCAGTCTGAGAAACTGCAGAAAACATAATGTTTATAGGATGTTATTTTAGAAATTTGTAAACTTTGCACAGCATTAATATACATATGAGAATGCTGATTGCCGCCTAAAAGGTTATTCAGAAGAAGAAATTTCTCATCAATTTAATAACATAAGTAACTTCACATTAAATTGTTTTTGCTAGACTAACTAAATAACAGACTGAACGAGGGGGAGTGGTAACAACTACAGTATGCTTCTTGACACCTGTAACATATCGTGATTAGTTCCTTAGTTTCCACAGTGTTGTTGTATGATTTTGCGTTTAGCACTAACCTGGATATGATGGATCTGACATAATCAATAATATTGCTTCAACCTACAGGTACTTCAAAATGTACACACATATTGGACAATTGACAATAATATTTATTCACACTTTAGTGGCCATCAATTGGAAGTATAAATAACAACAAGAAATTCCTAAAAAGAGCACTACTGGAATACCAAGGACATTTCCAACACCATCCCTAATATTGTATCTACAGTACATATCTGTCTATAGTAGCATCATCAGGATCCAGCATTTGGCCTTTGTTCAAAAGACATAACTGTGAAAATGGAGTCAGGAAAGAAGTCTCACTCACCAAGCATTAGTCATGTCAAAGTGGTGACCCTGAAAAAGGCTGATGCAGGAGAGGTCCAGATTGAAATTCCCTCCACATCTTTCCTCTCTCTAGCACCTTGGCGAGCCGCCCCCTGACAGATATTGTACAGGCAAGAGAACCGTAAATTGCTTCACTTTACTCTGCCTAAAACATTTATGACAGTGGAATCAGTCATTTACAGTCCAATATTGTTTTAAACTGATTTATATTTTCAGAGGCAAAATGAATTGGGGGGAGAACTGAGAGTTTGGCTTTCAGTATTAAAACGTTTAAAGCTAGAGAAAAATACAGCTGATTTCTTTGATAAAATAAAAGGAAATGATTAAAACAAATGAATTTTGACACTTCCTTCAATCTTTAATAGTGCAAATTATTTTAGAGATATGTGCGTATGATTAATCTTCTTTCCATTAGAGATTGAATGACAGTGTAGTGAAGCATGAGATGTAATTTGCCAGGGTTCTGCTTGGCTATGTCAAATCTTAGTAGACCTGATTATCAATTTCTTCTCCCATTCCAATGAAAATTACAGAACTGTGATTTTGTCCGCAAATTTGTAAGCAGAATATTAAACAATGTTTTAGAAGGAAGCGCAAAACATATTACTGAGGAAATCCTAGCATTAACTTAGTAGGAATAGAATTAGTGCAATGTATTGTGGTACAAAGATTCTACATTAAAATGCATAGGCAGAACCAATTAGCCTCCATGACTACATGACATATGTTGTACAGTATATTTACCTCAAAGAAATGTAGATGTAAAAATTGCTGATTGTACAGTTAATAAATTTAGGATACCAAATTGAGTTGTTTTGCACTTTAATTGTTCATAAACAGTAAAAGAAAACAAACCGAGTTAAACAATTTGTATTGAGAATTGTATTTGTATTGAAAAGTATTATATCAAAATGTTCTGAAAATCATGTGATATTTATGCATATCTGGAACAATGTAAGTAATTCACAGGGGGACACCACAATAACACAAAACGTAGTAAAAAAAATTAATCTGGGTTAATATGGACCAATCCACAAAGGAAGTAGGAATGAAGTAGGAAGTGTCCTGTTTACTGCAAATCAGTTATTGTTGCATCATTCACAGCAAAATCCCCAGTGTTGATTTAACATCCAGAGTGTTGAATGTACACCCTACAATGATTATATAAGTCCATTGGACACAAATGAACACTCGGGGTGTTAATTCAACACTAGGGATTTTACTGTTTAGTTTCCAGCATCAAAATCGTTCTTTCTTTTTCATTTATGACAATGCAGTCGCACAATACATTTATGCAGATTTTAAACTGAATGCTTTTTAAATCATTTATATTCATCAGTTGATGGATATAACTTTGCTTTTACTCGTGTGTTCTCAACCTTATTTGAATGAAGTGATCCACTTTTACACTGAGTTAACTTTTTTCTTTTCTGAATGAATTAAATGGATAGTAGATACAGACAGCTACAGTTTTGTCTAATATGTTATTTCCACTTATTTTAATACTCTATAGGGACACAGTGCTCCCATTTTCATACAGCTATTCACCAGCTAACAGGGCCAAAAACATGTCATTTAAGAAATATGACTAACTTTAAAAAGAAGTCAGCGAAATAGTGAAAAGGGGGAATTAGATGTGTATCTATTTTTGTGAAACACTTTACAGTTTTACTTTGTTACCAAGAAATCTCAAAGGTGCAATAAACAGTATGGCAGTCTAAACTGTCGACAACACTCCACTTTTTCTCCACTTCTTGGAATTTACTTTGTTTGTCATGATGGCTTGCTTAGTGTGTGAGACAGAGAGCTCATTTGTAGTTAGTCTCAGCTCTCCATCTTTCAAGCCAGAGTTGATGGAGTGATTCTTACCTGTGATGTGCTTGAGAAAGCTATTGTGCCATGCTGACGGATGGAGTTTTTCAGTGCAATGGGTTCTGGCCATTTGGAGGCTTTAAATCAATCTGCTCATTTGTGTCTCTGTCGGGTTGATCATCGAAAAGTGCAGTTGAGAGGCTGGAGGATGACGCTCCTCCATGCTGAGCAGTACATTTTCATTAAAATGCCCACTGTATCATGTCTAAGAACTAAGCTCTCTGTTGCTCCTTGCATCTGCTGAAATGATCAGAGCGCCTAGTGCTTTTATTACTCAGGGTCCTAAATCAACATATTATTACTTCAGCCATAAATTGCCTTGAAAGATAGCTGTGAAAATGTATGAAAATCATGCTGCAAAAGGAAGTGTTTAAATAGCATTGCCAACTATCTGACACTAGATTTGTTTTGTTTTATAATTCAAGCTAATTGGCACACGGATTAGTTTTTATGGTACTGCTCAGTTTTAATATACTCTTTGATGTTCTTAGGAGTCTGGCAAAATATTGTATTGAGAACAGCACAGATGTTGCAACGAAAAATAAAAACCCTTCAAAAATCGCCCAAGATGTTTTTGCTACCTTCTTTTAAGAAGCCAGAGAAGCTCATTGAAAACTCTGAGTTAGTATTGAACATGTGACCGCAGTGTATTATTATGTCATAAATTATAAGGACCTATCCTGTTCAGTATCCAAATATGGGCATTCAGTTTAACCAGAGTTGTCATTATTATTATTATTTACCAAATGATCAAATGTTACAGTGACGTAGAGGTGGGCTAATTTTATTTATAAATATTATATGGTGCTTGAGAGTGTAACAGGTATGGAAAATATTCCACACATTTAATGTGTAGAATTATACAAAAGGAAACGTATACCTGATGTAGCTGTCTACTTGTGTGAGTACTTTCCCTTTTAACTGTCATGATGTCACTGGTCTGTGTAATTTCCTGTTTTGGCTCCTCCTCTTCCCTTTTGCATTATGATTGAATGGGAGAGGTAGCTTTAATTTTGAGTTCTCAGTAATCTTGGTTCATCTTTATTTAAATCATCATTTATATACTTATATACCCATTTTAATTTGTGTGGACAATGTTATTTTATTTACCTGTGTGATTATTTTTGTTGTTTTACCCTTCTTTTTGAGTAATTTTTTGTATTTTGTTTCAACATGTGACCATCGCATGTCATGTTTATTTTATAGAGCACCGTTTAAGGGCGATTCATTTGGGGAGACTGCTTGTTTGTGTTGTCAGGTATGGTTTTTGTTTTATATTATTTTAATTTGTTACTTGGGTGCATTCTTCCCCTTTTGCATTATGACTGAATAGGAGAGAGCACCATTTAAGGGTGATTCACTCAGGGAGACTGCTTGTTTGTGTTGTCAAAATAAATGAAGAGTCGACCCAGTTGTCGTCCACCTATTTTTTTTTTTTTTTTGATAAAATAAAATACACAATGCAGACTACAACCAGTTACAAGAGCAAAGCTGTTGACAGCAGGAGCCAATTTTGTTCACCAATGTATGAAAAGTGTGGCTTCAAGGAATAACTACTGACTAACTTCTTTAGTTATTGCTAATAGTTAAATAAATCCTTCTTCAGATACTGAGCAGAGGTTACCCAAAAGTCGATGTTCACTTAATAAATAGCAAAACAATACAATGCTGATCAACAGTGTTTCCAATATTACAGCATTTATGAGATCTCCATAGGTCTAACAAAGTATTAGATTAGGTATCTATACCTAGCTCCTAGTTAGCTAATACTTATCATCATTCTTGACATTATTAAAAAAAATGGGTAGCACTATATTTGAAGGGTACCAACATATGAACTTTATAACACACTCATAACCATTACATTAAGCTTTTATTAAAAAGTGTTAGATGTTTTATGAAAGGCTTATGTCAAAACTCATCAGGTGACAGTCCAGGTTCTATGCAATATGTCACATAGGAGTGGAGAGAAAGGGGCTCAGTTCATAAAACATTCATAAATATTACATACATCTATTATTAAGCAATATAAGACAATTTATAAAAATATATTTGTCAAATTTTGTCAGGTGACAATTATATGTAATATCTCAGATTAGGAGCAGAGACAAAAGGCCTCTCTTGACTGATAGACAGTTAGATAACATATGAGCACATATGAACTTTGGGATGTGTTGAAATAAGTGTATGCTAACTTACTTTTTTTTTTAACTGTTTACTTAATTTATGAACTTAAGAAGTATATATGCCAATATTATGAAGGATTGTTATGCTCTTAAAATAAAGTGACATTTTCCATTCATTACACTGTCATGAAACACTATTCCCATGTAATAGGAAATATAAGTGATGTATGCCAACATTATGAATGATTTACATGCACTTAAATGATACATGTTGATAATACATTCTTTATTTGTAACAGTTGAATTATATATGAGTTTTTATGATGTTTTGTATGCTTTGGTCATAGACAATGAAAAACAATTTAGAAAAGGTCTTTAAAGATAGAAAAAACATTACATTTAGTCTATTCATTTGAACTCAGATTGTAGCTCCCCTCTACAATAATATGGCATAGCTGTATAAAACAAAAACCTCACTTGACCAATTTTGACATAAACCTTTCATAAAGCCTCTGACATTGTTTTATAAAAGCTTAATGTAATGGTTATGCATGTATTATAAAGATCATATGTCGGTACACATAAAACAAAGTGTTACGAAATATTGCGTGTGGATATTTGTATGAATTCATTTGTGTGTGCATGTCCGGTGTAGTTATAGGCTATCGAATTGGTGAAAATACATTAATGCAGCCATCCACCCATCTATTTTCTGTACTGTTTATAGGGGTTGTGGGGAGCCTGGAGCCTATCCCTTGGTACTCGGGCAGACGGCAGGGGACACTATGGATGAGGTGCCAACCTATCGCTGGGCACAATCACATGCACATTCACACACTATGGACAATTTGGAAATGCCAGTCAACCTACAATGCATGTGTTTGAACAGTGGAGAAAACCAGAGTACCCAAAGGAAACCCCCAAAATACGGGGAGAACATGCAAGCTCTCCACACACAGGGCGGAGGAGGAAATCAAACCCCCTGTGATAAGTTTCATGATAAGTTTCATGGTACCTATTATATATCTCTTCATGTATACTTAGACATGCTAGTATATCAAAAGAAACTTTAAATCAAAAGAAAAAAGAGGAATACGTGACTCTTATTGTACTTATTGTACAGGTCCAACATGACATCAAGGATCGAGGCGTCATCATCAGAGTGTGATTGTAGCATAGCGCACACAGCAAATAGCTCTTGTTAAAAGCAAGAAAGATTGCGCTTTCTCCAACACTTTGGAACTGACAGACCTGTCAAAATGCACAATAAAATGTTTATTCTTAAAGCTTTCATCATATTAAGGAGATGACAATAACAGTAACAGATACAGTAATTATATCCTGTGAGGCTTGAACACAGGGGCATAGTGTGTAGAATGCAGCTTGAGACAGTCATCAGATGAATCTGTGTAGTGAACAATAACACAGCACATCCCATGTTACGAAATCTTTTTACTTTTGTAGCTTGCAATTAAAAAGAAACCAGAGAGGGTGTCGGATCTGTAAAATCCTACATCCAACAACTCATATTGCTTTCATAACAAACTTTGGGGAACGTTAATACATTTTTAAGATACTAATAATTTAATTGGTGCTTGTGTGTTTGTGTGTGTGTGTGTGTGTGTGTGTGTGTGTGTGTGTGTGTGTGTGTGAATGGCTGAATGAGAACCTGTGTAAAGCATTTTGATGAACCGCTAAGGTTAAAAATAAAAAAGTGCTATATAAATGCAGACCATAATACTTCTTGAATAATGTTAAAGTCCATCTGTGCAATGGCAGTTCTTTCAAGTTAATGGAAACACGCTATATGCAGCTTTATAGACTAATGATTTCGATCGGTGTGGTAATTAAACTTTTATGTACTGTTTTCTGTCTGAACTGTCTATATGTCCATCTTCAGAATCAATAAAGTGTAGAACTGAATCACATTTTGGAGTCAGAGACCAAACTACTGTTTCACCCTAAAGGAAAGTGAGACTGTCCAAGCGATCCACATTGCTACAAGTGCTATTAAAATGTTCCTATAATTTGTCAACAGCCCATTTTGTCTCTCAGGCATTCTGTCCTAAGCTAAGTGATGGTTTCTTACTCTGTTACTCCATCTTCCTGTGTAGCATTGCTCAGTGAAACACCCGTGCCAATATGTAGGTGGTGAATCCTTGTGTGTCAAAGGAGGACTTTTTTTATGCACATATGACTGATGTAACCTGCATACCTATAACTACACATCCCACATAACATAAGTCCAGGTTGAAATTTATACACATGAATTGTAGTTTAAGTAGGGAACAAAAACAAGAGAGGGCAGTTCTGGGAAAATAATCAATGATGGAAAGACCATGATTTCCCCTAAGATTATTATTTTCCTATGAACACTTCCTAAAGTGCTTTATTCCTCTTATAGCACAGTAATTTCCTCGTGTTCGCAACTGTGCTTTGTACATTTTACTTTAGTTATTTGTACAAATTTGTAGTATGTACATTGCACATAGTACTTTTTAGCTGTGTATAGTTTTCTGCAATTAATGTTGTAGAACATCCACTAAACAAGTTCATCTTATAACTTCCACACATGTAACAGCTGTATGGAGTCATTCTCTCAGTTTATTTTGAATTTAAGAAGACAGAAAAAGGCAAAAGAAGAAAGACAACCCAAGCCACGAAGCTGCCAGCACTGTTGCAGAGGTTGAAGGGGTGGAGGGTCATCCTGTCAGTGCTCAGACCATACGCCGCACTGCTTCAAATTGGTCTGCATGGCTGTCGTCCCAGAAGGAAGCCTCTTCTAAAAATGATGCACAAGAAAGGCTGCAAACAGTTTGCTGAAGACAAGTAGACTAAGGACATGGATTACTGGAACCACGGCTTGTGGTCTGATGAGACCAAGATAAACTCATTCGGTTCAGATGGTGTCAAGTGTGTGTGACGATAATCACGTGAGGAGTACAAAGACAAGTGTGTCTTCCCTACAGTCAAGAATGGTGGTGGGAGTGTCATGGTCTGGGGCTACATGAGTGCTGCCGGCACTGGGGAGCTACAGTTCAGTGAGGGAACCATGAATGCCAACATGTACTGTGACATACTGAAGCAGAGCATAATCATTATGCAGAATTCCAGCATGATAACGACCCCAAACACACCTCCAAGACGACCACTGCCTTGCTAAAGAAGCTGACTGGCCAAGACTGGCCAAGCATGTCTCCAGACCTAAACCCTATGGACCATCTGTGGGGCATCCTCAAATGGAGGTTTGAGGAGCACAAGGTCTCTAACATGCACCAGCTCCGTGATGTCATCATGGAGGAGTGGAAGAGGACTCCAGTGGCATCCTGTGAAGCTCTGGTGAACTCCATGCCCAAGAGGGTTAAGGCAGTGCTGGAAAATAATGGTGGCCACACAAAATATTGACACTTTGGGCCCAATTTGGACATTTTCACTTAGGGGTGTACTCACTTTTGTTACCAGCGGTTTAGACATTAATGGCTGTGTGTTGAGTTATTTTGAGGGGACAGCAAATTTACACTGTTACACAAGCTGTACACTCACTACTTTACATTGTAGCAAAGTGTCATTTCTTCAATGTTGTCACATGAAAAGATATAATGAAATATTTACAAAAATGTGAGGGGTGTACTCACTTTTGTGAGATACTGTATATTTGAAATCGGTGTTGTAGACAAAAAAAAATATTGTGCCGACATAGGTGGGAACTCCTTTAATACTGTTTAAATTACATCTATCTTCTACCGCTTACTCCTTTTCAGTGTCATGGGGAACCTGGAAGCATCGGGCACAAGGCGGGGTACACCCTGGACAGGGTGCCAGTTCATCACAGGGCATAATCACAAACACACTCACACACCCATTCATACACTACAGACACTTTAGACACGCCAATCAGCTTACCATGCATGTATTTGGACTGGGGGAGGAAAACGGAGTACCCAGAGGAAACCCCCGACGCACGAGGAGAACACGCAAATTTCGCACACGTATGGCACCGGCGGGACTCGAACCCTGGACCTTGGAGGTATGAGGCGAACGTGCTAACTAAGCCACCGTGCGCCTCCTGTTTAAAATCATTTCAGGGAAATTCCACAAGAAATTAGTTGAGAAAATGGTAAGAATACATTTCTGGAAATTAGGCAAAAAGGTGGTCTACTGAAGATGGGAAATTAATAATATTAAAGTAGTTCCATTTGTTTTATACCTTTTGATGACTTTGTGTGTGTGTGTGTGTGTGTGTGTTTATGTTAAATATATTGTTCAGCTGTAGTTGACTTCCATTACTAACTAAATGAGTAAAATATCACTATTATTTATTTTAACCAAACACTAAGACTAGTAACTAAATCTACACAGGCTGCCAAATCCCCAAGCCTTGAACTGCATTCATGTTGGAGTGTTTTAACAATTATACTACACCCATAAGTCTATTTGTCACAACCGCTCCATCCCCCAGAAGATCCAACTCCCAAAATCCTCTAGTGTCGCCCACTTCCATATTATATTCTCTCTCTCTCTCTCTATCACCGATTAGTCACTTTATGGGTCATCACTCTCCCCATTTATCTGGGCTTTGACCGGCGTGTAGCTGCTGGGCATACATACGCACACACCCATTCATACACTACGGACACTTTGGACACGCCAATCAGCCTACCATGCATGTGTTTGGACTGGGGGAGGAAACCGGAGTACCCGGTGGAAACCCCCCGACGCATGGGGAGAACATGCAAACTCTGCACACACATGGCCCTGCCAGGAACCCTGGACCCTGTGAGGCGAATGTGCTAACCACTAAGCCACTACGCGCCCCATTATATTCTAGTCACCAGCAGTAAAGTTTGGTTGCTTTCTAATTGCCTGTACCTGTTGCCTATTCTCTCATTTAACTGTAAAGATCTCAGGTTTCATCTCAGCTGTTTGTACTCTTTGGTTTATTGTCCCATGTTTAATATTTGCCCTTACTTTTCCTGGTTTTACCTTGTTTTTTTCCCTCTTTTTCCCCTCATCACTTTGGGTGTTACTTTCTGTTCAGGGTTCTGACTTTATGCTGTTTTTGGAATACTCTTTTGCCCTACATTTTGGGCTGTTTGCCTGTGTTTGAATAAACTGTCTTTGGTTTTTATCATCCAGTCATCTTTGATAAGTTATTTCTGATACTTTTTTAAAATGATGACACAATTGATGTGTCATAAAATGTGCAGGAATGACAAATGGAGAGGAGGAATCATGAGGAATTGTGCACTGTGCTAGAGTGATCTAT
Source organism: Noturus placidus (assembly GCA_022414735.1). Taxonomy (NCBI): domain Eukaryota; kingdom Metazoa; phylum Chordata; class Actinopteri; order Siluriformes; family Ictaluridae; genus Noturus; species Noturus placidus. Next base: position 158,038 of record JAFFST010055728.1, read on the forward strand.
CTCATCTTTCACTACTGGGTGTCCATTAAAATGTGACTTCTTAGAATGGTGGGCTTTCAATCTCATTCCATTTACTGGAGCCCTTTTAGACTATCATCACAGTGGTATAATTATACTCTGGAAAAGGTAAAAGCATCAACTCACTCTCTGACTCTCACTAGATTTATTTTTGGACCAGCTTTAACCTATCCCACATTGACCTCCATTCATTTAAATTAATCCTAGGATCTGTGATTCATTCTGACATATGAGTATGTTAACAGAAAGAAGAATATATATATATATATATATATATATATATATATATATATATATATATATATATATATATATGTACCAACCACTTTGAGTCCAGCCCCTAGCTTGTGTCAAAAAGCAGTCCAAGCCATCTTATACTGCAGTCGCTAAAGGCAGTCAGTGACTGTTGTACTGAGTTCCAAATGATCATTACAAATGAAATAATTTTTGTTCAGGATCATCTGCTGCAAACTGCAGAAATAATTTAGGACCTTAGTGATGCCATTTATTCATCATAATGACAATGTTTCCATCATCCATTATGCAGTGCTTTCTCATTTGTGTCATATGGGTCATATCTCCTCTGCTGAAGGTTAGAGAAATGAGCAGCCTTGTGTGCCAGTGAGGTGAAACTTGGGTAATCTGTACATATTGTGTAACTGACAGTTAGGTCAAGAAATGAAGAATACAAAATTTAATGGACATGAAGTTAGATTGTAATTGTAATTGTTTTCACTAAAATAGTGCTAAATTCATATCTTACAAATACTATAGGTTGTCCTCAAGATTAATTATTTGGGCATTTGTTATTTGAAGATGTGTTTTTTTCACACTTTCCAATTTGACATTTAAATTTATGGTCAATGTATACCTTGTGCTGTATAAAATAGTCTGTCTAAACTTTGGGATTATTTTAGAAGACAGGAATAAATCACAAGAAATGTACACTGCTAGACACGTGCACATGCCCCTATTCAGTGACTGCTCTGGATGCCACATTTCCACGGTGAGTTATTAAGATGTATCCACTTGCGGCTGCTACTTAGGATAAGGCCTTTTCCACATAGCACACCTCACAACATGAATAATTAGGATAGGTATCTAGAGCTGCGGAGACAGCAGCATGAGGCATTCTGGAAGAACATTAGCAGGGTGTACCGACACAAACAAATGACCCCTTTCCCTGCAGCAGTCAGCGAGAGGGTTTTTTATTATTCTGGCTGAGAGCAAGGAATTTTGCTCTATCAGGGACTGTGTGGTATTACTCTGTGGCAGACTCTAATATTTGCTCTGTGCATATGAATGTACAGAATGATAATCTCTGGTTTTCATATGCAGCATGTGCACATGGTCGGTGTGTAGTGAAATGCATTATGCTAAAGTGTGTGCTTTTGTATTGTTTTTGTTTGTTTGTTTGTAACAATTAAAGTGAAACAAGTTAAAAATAATGTTTCTGAAAAAAATATTTGTTCACATACTTTACTTCATTAGGTAGGTTTACCACTATAATCGATCCAGTTGAGCTCGATCACAATGAAGTTTTGATTAGATTGGCTACGTTCACATGCAACCAAAATCTGATAGTAATCCGATTGCCCGTACAATCCTATTCATGCTATTATCTTATTATTTTTTCAATCAGATTAAAAAATACCTTGTGCACATGTGCAGTGTGTCACGGCTCTAAGGACTCGGGACTCCGTTTCCCAGCAGCCACTGCTGGTCACGTGGGTTACTCCGGGTCACATGGACTCTGACACCTGTGCCTTGTTTTGGCTAAACGAACACGGGGGGAGTATATATAGAGTGGGGTTTTGCACTGGGGTTTGGTCTTTCGTTAAATGTGTTTAGACTCTTGTTTCGTGTTCCTTGGTGTTTCGTTTTCCTGCTCGTGTTTTCCTGTCTTAGTCCTAGTCTTAGTTCCATGCCAGAGTGTTTCGTAGATTAGTGTTTGTTTCTTGTTTTGGCTCGTTGCACAATAAATATCAGAAAATCCAGCAATTGCATCCGTCTCCTATACGCGCCGTTACACAGTGCAATTGTGCCAATCACTCGATACTCGGCATAAAAACCTAATTTATATAAAGCAATGACAACACACATTATTAAAGTATAAAAAAAACACTACATAAAGCAAAAAATAAGAACGTCGCATCTTTCGAAAATTCTGTTTCCATTCTGCGTCTGTAAACTCCTTAAGAACAACTCTCTCCGAACAATCTTCCTTCATCCAGAGTTGGCAAATTCTTGGAGGTGGACAATGCATAAGTGTAATGTGGTAAAGCCACACATGATGTTGTATATCTGTGTCTAGTTTTGTTCGTTGGCCGAGTAAAGTGAGTAAGATTTGGGGAAAAAACTTTGCTGACATATGTTTATATATGTCAACAAAGAAAAAAAAATCCTACTAGGTAAGTTGATGTCATGTCCATGGCTTTCTTGCGCAGAAGCTTTGTTCGGAATACATATAATGCACATTATACGTACGTACCTATCTATCTATCTATCTGTCTATCTGTCTGTCTGTCTGTCTGTCTGTCTATCTATATATATATATATACACATTCCGATTGAATTCATTAGGATTGTTGAAAATGGGTGCATGTAAACATAGCCAGTGAAAAGGGTGGTGTGGATCTGAAATAATCCAGTACATAGGAAAGAATTTGCAATGTAAACTGTTGAATCAGACTATTTTCTTAATTGGATTCAAAAATACCTTGTGCACATGCACAGTGCAGTGGTGCATGTGTTTATTTAAGTCTTATGTCTTGCACAGAAGTTTTGTTCAGAATATATGTAATGCACCTGTAAACAAATATTTGAATTAGACTGCAATGTTTAGGGTACATATAAACAGTACTTTCAGAATCTGCAGTCAGACTGAATTCATTCAGATTTAAGATAATGGAGGCATGTAAACATACCTAGCATGTAACATGTGTTACCAATAACAAATCATTTAGTCTGTGTTTAGTAAATGTAGTATTGAACATTGTTTTTGTGTGTTTTTTTTTTTTTTTTTACAAAAATTGCAAGTTTACTACATTAAGCACATTTGTGTGCAGTAAAATTATGATAAGTGAATGTTATATGGATCTTGTGCCATTAAATTATATTGCAGTTGATAGTACTTGTAGTTGTATGTTAGCGTCTTTTGCCGGTATAGGAGAGGAGGTTATCATTTCATTAAACCTTTTTTCGTTAAACTTTCATTAAAACTATGCTTTATTTATTAAATACATTTAAAACAACCAATCAAATCCAAAAAAGTCATCATATTTATACATTCCTGCATATTAGTCTCACTTTCTCTTCATGCAGGTACTTTAATTTATAATATTGTGTGAATTTATATGAATTCAAACATTTGTTGATAAATAAAGTCATAAGAAAAAATACCTAAACAGTAACCCCAAACCTAAACCATCTTTACCCATACTCTAACCGTTCCATATGAAGTGAATCAAATAGATTGTTGTGCATTTCCAAGTGTTATACCATGTATTAGATTTTTATGTTTTAAGTGTAATCTTGAGATATTGTTTCAGGTTTTATTAATCGTTGGTCTCAACTGAGCTTCATCCATGTTAAAACAAATAATAAATTAAAAAAAAATGCACATGACAAGCTCACCACCTATCATTTGTCATTCCCCCCAACCCCTTCAACGCCTTTTTCATGCCACAGAAGATACAGTCAAACGGGAAAAAACCTTTTTCTGAAATATTTTGGATTTTGCAAATACATTCCAGTGTTCAGCTTCACATATACCTCAACCTGTAAGTTCTTTATTAGAACGATGAGGCAAATGAAGATATTGATCACAGTGATGCATTTACAAAATGAGACAACAAAGGGTCTAAATAAACAGATAGAGGAGAATGAGCAGGGAGTAATTTAGCGCTGGCTTGATGGGAACCATGTCAGCACATTTCAAGAGGCCAACACTATTATCTATGTCCTCAGCTTAAGGGTTGCAGAGATTTAAATTGTAAAATGTTACAGAAAGTACACATCTACAGTATAGTATATGAAAAACATTTAAGGGGGTTGTGGATGAGATGTAGATATACTGTTGATATTGACTGGATTAGATTTTGGATAGCTTATGCAATGGGAGGTTGCATGTTTTGTGACTTATGGTCAGCTAAGTAAAAGAAACTGCTGTAGAAAACTGGAGGGAGAATTCACACTGTCTAGCAAGGGGGAAAAGGAGGCGAGAGAACAGGCATAATTTCTCCTGATATGCTGGAGGTTTGTTGTATTTTCCTGCGAGTGTCTAGTGTTTTACTGAGGTAATGACCATCTCCCTTGTGAGAGAAGTCTGGCTGTACAGCAGGCTCTCTGAGACTTATTTTGGCTAACAATGTGTCTGCTGTTTCTTTCACTCCCGTGCTCCTGGTGTGTGTAGTAAGGAATTGTAAGCAAGAAGGCTACACACTCTCAGTGCATTATTATCTAAAAATATACAGCTTTTTTTCCTGCTAATCTCAAGTTATAAAACAAAATATTATTAGAGACTGATTAATTAGATCCAACATATACTAATTTTCTAGTAGCACATTGTAGCACATCATTGGCCATACAGATGTACTTTATAGATATACAGTTAGTAACTGTAGCTCATCTCTTGCATTGTACACAGTATCAGCGCTGATCAGATATTATAGTTAGAGACTATTTTGTGTAACTTCTCTTCTACACTTCATCACCGGTCAGTACACTGATGCACATTTATTTTATGTGTATATTTTAAAACTAAACTAAGTCCAAACCCATCATGATTGTGTTAGAGCATATGTGTGATCTATTAAAGCATAATGACTTTCTGAAAAAAAAAAAAAAATCACTATGTTTGTTTATGAATTTGTTCAGGTAGGAATTGTGAAAAATGACCGTGAGTGTCTAAATGTTTTGTATGAGACCTATCTGCGTGTTTTGAACACAACTTTAATTTACATTCAATTGGAGATCTGAAAAGAGATTGATGAATTCTTGTTTGGATAGATCTGATTTGATCCATTTAAACATTTTCAACATGCTCCAAATCATAACTGAAACGTATGGAATAAATGTAATTACTTGAATTCTATTTTTCACTTGTTTCTCTGGCAATGAGCCTATGTCCCTTCGTATGAATAGTGTACTGCCTATTGGTGAGGCTGCTTCAGTATAAAGTCAACTCTGAGAGAGAGAGAGAGAGAGAGAGAGAGAGTTGGGACATTTTAAGGTAGAGAAGTAGATCTGATAGGATTGACCCTCGATGCAGGAGGCAGGAGGCAGTTCGTCAGGACATTGCTGCTCTATTCTACACCTCATTCCCAAGTGCACCCTCTTTACCTCAATCTCTTCTCAGTGTAAACCTGAATTAACACAGGCTCATATAATGTGAGGGCATGATTGCAGTGCTAGATCGATAGGTTTTTAATCCCTTTCCCATTGCTCTTTTTTCCACTCAGCCATTTTTGGTGTTGTAGCTAAATGCACTTTGGCTATCATTGTGATGCCTCCTGTACCCTCTTACCCACTGGCAATTTGGTTTGGTTCAACATTTTACTCCGTGTCTATCTCTATTCTTGATCAAAGTCTCTCTCAAAGTCTCTCAGCGTAATTTTCTTCTTGTCTGAGGACAATTCCAGTGGCATGTCCGCGATACAGCTCAACTGGGAGCCAATCAGGAGGCAGCCTTGTAAACAATCATATGCCTTCTCCAAATCCACAATACACATGTAGATTGGATTATCATACTCCCATGACCCCTCACAAAGCTGTGCAATATGTAAGATCTGGTGCACTGTTCCACAGCCTGTGCAGAACATGCATTTTTTTATTTTTAATCCTAGGTTTAACTACCAGATGGAGTCTCCCTGTTAGAACCCTGGCATTGACTTTTCACACTCCTCAGGATAGTAAGGAGTGTGAGGAGTGTTATTCCCCTAAAACTGGAACACACCCACTGGTCACTTTTTATATTTATTTATTTATTTATTTATTTTAAATAGGGGTCACTGTCCCATTTTGCCAGTCCACAGAAACTGCCCCAGATCTCCAGGCAAAACTGAACAAGTAGGTTACCCCACAACCTCAACCTTCTCCAGTGCCATCAACATCTTGGGCCCAATCTCAGCCAACCTATGAAGCTATCCAACCCATATAAAAACATCATGAATAGAGTACAAATTACAAGAGGAACTCTCTTTGCTTGACCTCTCCACAGATATGTTCATGAAAGGTGGATCTACTGGGAGCTTTAACCATCCTGGAGACATAGCCCTGTCATTCAACAGACACACAATCCTCTTCACCATGAAGGTTTTGGACTGTGTTTAAATACTAAAATACAGCAATTTCTCTAGATGATTACATCAGTAAAAGGTAAAACAGAACTAAATGATTTTTAATATTTCACCCTACTGTAATGATATAGCTAAAACATGTGGACTTAGCCAGTCTGGTGAAGGCTGTGACATTCAAAAGTGATCCTAGGTTCTGTGATTTGTCGCTTAAACCAATAAATGTTATTTGTGATGCATTTGGTTATAATAGCCTATGTGTTAACTTTTCCCTGACTGTGTCTGACTTTGTTTTGTACTACAAGTATCTCTCATACTGTGCTTTTCACTTTGTGGAAAAAAAAAAAATCAACAAATTTAATTTAATTCCATTTTCTGCGTCTCACATGTGCTGGCAGTTTTTAAATGACAAAGTACAAATTAGACAAACATATTCAATATATTGTTAAAAATGATACAAAATTTAGACCTATCATGACAAATCTAGCTTTAGGACAATTTCTGTTTGCAATACATTTAGGTCTTCTAAACAGATTTTTATTAGGAATAGAAATATCTCATAATCAGGGTCATGGTGGTTACGGAGCCTATCCTGGGAGGAAGTCGGGACACACCTGATATGGGCCAGCAGTCCATCGCAGGACACCATGAACACACATTCACACACTTATTCACAATTATAGGCAGACCTAATGGCATGCTTTTGGGAATTGGGAGAAAACCTTAGGAACACTCAGGAACACTGAATTCCTCAGGAACACCGAGGAAACTCACATGGACTCAGGAAGAACATGTAAAACTCTGCACAGACAGTAACCTGGTTCAGGATCGAACTGGGGACCCTGGAGCGGTGAGTTAGCAATCTAATCTAATCTACTCTAATCCAATCTAATCTAATCCAATCTAATCTGATTTAAGCAACACAATTATAATTTTATTATATTATTTTTTTCTCAGTTTATTTCTTCAGGCCTATTTATTATGCCTTCATGCCTTGACAACAACAACGGCAATAATAATAATAATAATAATAATAATAATAATAATAATAATAATAATAATAATAATAATAATAATAATTATTA